>CM072824.1:28934985-29205682 GCA_036937905.1 Salvia rosmarinus | reverse complement strand
ATGTAGCATCGATTATAGAGAACTAAATAAGACGACACTAAAGAACAAATACCCTTTACCTGCATTGATGACCGTTTGATCAATCGCGGCGAGCAGGAGTATTCTCGAAATTGATCTCAAGTCGGGATACCATCACTGAAAATACGGTCCGAGGATGTACCTAAGATCGCATTCAACCGACACGGCCACCATGAGTTCATAACATGCCATTCGGATTAACAAATGCACCAAATTGTATTCATGGACCTTATGAATGTAGTATTTCATCCATTTTGGATAAATTTGTTTTGGTCTTCATAGATGATATCCTTATTTATTCAAAGAATGAAGAGGATCATGAGAATATCCGAGAACGGTTTTGCAAACCTCGAGAGATGAAAGACTTTGCTAAGTTTAGCAAATGTGAGTTTCGGGTCAAGGAAGTTATGTTCCTCGACACATCGTGTCTCAGAAGGTATAAAAGTAGATCCAACCAAAGTAGAGGCCGTGCGGTGAATGGAAATCACCAAAGACTCAAAGACGAGATTAGAAGTTTCAGATTAGTCGTTACTATAGGAGATTCATCAAGGATTCTCCAAAATTGTGCGCCAATAACCCGCCTACTTGAAGCGAATCAAGTTCAATCGACCGATTTAACGCGAGACGAGTTTCCAAATACTCAAGGAAAATCGACAAGTGCACCAGCTTCTAGCAAATTCCGTGTTTAATGAAGGGTATGTATATACACCGCAAGAAAGTTAACTTTTCGCGACACGAAAAATGTGTCGCTAACATTTGTTTAAATGTCGAAAAGCTAACTCATGACATTTTCTCAAGCCACTTTAGATTGTGTAGCAAAAGGTCATGTAGCATTTTTTATGACACTTTATTTTCAATTGTGTCGCATCATATACGACACTTTGTGAATCGTTAAATTATTTGTCGTATAAAATTCGTGACATATTATGTGGCATTAGTCGTAGTGACGCATGTTAGTTTGCATCGCATTACACGACATTAATAAACGACACATTCGATTTATGACACTAACTTACTTACATTACAACCAATTTAACGATATTTTGTATGACGTTTTCTCCATTAGTGTCGAACATACGACACTTTATGCATCATTAAATTAATTGTTGATAAAATTCGTGACATATTATACATCACTAGTCGATGACACATATTAATTTACGCCACATTACACGACACAATTTACTCAATAATTTTATCGTTGTATTTCTTTTACGACACATTTTAATTAAATGGTTAAATGTCACAATTTTTTCGACAAATATATTAAATAACAAAATAATAATATAAAAGAAAGCCATAGTAATTCAATTATGTATAAAGTTTAACACAATTAAAAAATATTACTAATTGTCAAAAGTGAAAATATCAAAACTTAAACTTATCAACTAGAAATTATTCAAAAATCTAAATAAAATTGCAAGAACACAAATTCCATGACGACAATATGACACTCATTAGCATTTATCCTTCCTCTGGTCCTTGCGCTTTCCTTCAGACTTTTCTCAATTTTTCTCGATGTACCCAATCGAGTTCTTCTCGAGATGTGAAAATTAGTTCTTACTCTTTGAAGCAACAATTTTCTACATAGACATTCCAAGTGTTTCGCTCCCAATAACTTCTTCAAAATTTGCATCATTAGCATCAATATCATCCATCAATTCCTCGACTACTTTTGCTTCAACTCCTTCACCAAACCTAATTCCAAAACATAAAATAAAAGAAAAACAATCACAATACTAAGTGCACCAACTGTTTCACCATGAGTTAATTTAAAAGAAAATTTAAACAAGTTCCCTATGAGTTAATTTAAAAGAAAATTTAAAGAGCTTCCCTTTTCCATAAGATTCAAAGACTTGTAGATATTAAAATTACAGTTTTGATTTATATATAGTTATTTATCATTTCTCTTACTGATAGTGTAGACGACCTACGACCACATACTTTAGCAAATATAACAATGCAAAGATACCTATTGCCAGCAAAAAAGTCATGTGGATGGTAATCAATGGATTGCTTGGCCTTCATGACATCTGAAATCATGCAAAAGCTTGTCAACAGTTAAATCTCATATCTGCATTTGTAGAAACAGAAAGTAATCAGAGATTGAGCTAGATTTTGTACAAAGTGTAATATTGCAGCACAAAACCGCTATGAGAAGTTTGTTGGCTTCACCACATGCAGAAGTCATCTGATCCATGACAGCACATGGAGCTCCTACTACAAAATTTTACACATTCCCAAGAAAAAATTGCATGTAAGGATCACATAAATTTCAAAGTTACAAGCTATGACTTAGTGTGTTTGTGATGTTCACATATCAGAATCTACACCTTTTGGCAGAGCAAAACAAGTTGTCTTGGTTCGATATTTAATGCTGAAAAGCACAGATTTCAACATTGTTAAATTATACCTTTTATAATGAAAAAGGCAGCGAAAATCATGGACATGAAGTTGATCAATGATTATTCTTTTTTAGTTGATAATGTAATCCTAAAATGTCATAGTGTTGTCTTTGGCCATAGTCCCAATGATAAGCCTAAGTGTAGATATGTGTGTAAGAAAAGCCAATTAATAATAAACTAATAAACTGGGAATAGTGAGTACTATGAGAAGCGGCAATTGCAGAGATTGTAGCGACCTCCACAATTGTATAAGAAGAGACATATTAAGAACTTTAAACTTGTTTTCTATTCAAGGATACTTGCATGCTTACAGTTCGAAGTTAAAGGTTAGATGATATAGGAAATGGAAACTAATGCGAATTTCAAGTGATTAGCTATTATTACTGGTCCTTCCTACTTGTTCTTTTCCTACTTCTTCATGAACTTTAAACTCTCACACTCATCAACATCCTAAAAACACTGCATTGAGCAGCTCTATTTGGGATAGTATCAATTATAAACTTTAGATCATAATATCTTTCCAAAGTTCCATCAGGTTGCTAATCTTTATAAGCAAAGTAGTCAGCTATAACCAACGGCATGATAAATAATAGTGCCCGCAAATTTTGGTGTGGGACTCACAATATTAAGTGCACCAACTGTTTCACCATACAGTCCCATGTTTTTAGCATAGCTCTGCGCTGCAAGACATTCTCCCCCCATCAGCAACAAACATCTGAACAGGCGCTGCATCTACATCAAAGCTCCCACTAGCAAAGCCTTATATAACAAACTAATGTACATCAAAGGCATGCATATTTTGATATTTAAAATGATATCCACAAACTAATGTACATCAAAGTCACTCTACTATCCTGAATGGCAGGACTGCAATTGCAGTTAAGAAGAAAAGAAATCAATCTAAAGCTAAAAAATAACTCCAATGGGATTCTGCATTAGTAAGTCCCCACATCTACTTTCTTAAGTGTGGCAGATGTTTGCTTGTTATATTAACATAGATCAATTTGATAAGTTCTTAATAAGAAGGTTTAAACATAAAAACTTCAGGGTATTATATATGCTTCCGAACAAGGAAACTTAATAAAACCTAAAAATGAAACTTAGGATTCAAAATCTATGACGAGTTATCAATAGAAGTGCAACACGCTTGTTATTACAAATTTGAATAAAGAAATCATAAAATCTAACTAGTATACTTATGTTTGCTATACTAAAACAACATTGAAAGTATTTAACAAAAGTTCTGATTAGCATCTTGACAACACAAAAGAAAAAAATTTAGAATTCATTTGCGCCAACAAAATCCAAGGAATTGCAACACTTAATAAAAATCTGCAACTTCAATTAATTTCCAGTTCCTAATACATGTGAGCTCCAAAAATGAGCTTGGCGCTCAATTTGTTAGAATCTGCCAATCCAGTAATTGGAAGATATTCTTTCACGCGAGATCTTTATAAAGTGCAAACGAAACATTAATATTGCCTATCCTAGCTTTTCAAAATATATTAAGCATTACAAACTTACTGATCATTCACAAGTATTTGCTCTGCCTTCCTCACTATATTGAGAACAATAGATTTTCCTTCCTGTCATTTACCAATTATAAAGCCAAAAATCACTCAGCAAACAGAACCATAGGGAGCCATGGAAAACAAAGCAATCCAGATTCCGTGAAATTGAAATTCAAAATTTCATCCTTGTATTAAGCTTCGACCTAATCTTTTCCTCCAAAATTGAAGTAGAAAATGAAAATCAACTGAATCTCGCGATTACCTCACTTCAAGTGAAAGGAACGCACCAAAGCTATGCAACTAGCAACTTTCATAAACGAAAATAAATAAATTGAAACCCTAACAATGAATCAAAATTGGAAAAATCCACATAAACAAGAAGAAAATGTCGCAAAAAGAACGCAAAATTGAAATCTGACCGGTGGACAGGACACGCGGTGCAGAGTTGGCGGTGATTCGGCTTTTGAAATTAGAACGCATCTTTTCCGACATTGAGATGTTATCCTTCTCGTGGGTCACGAGGAGTCGGCTGTCGAGGGCGGCCTGATGGCACAGACAACAAACTGTTTTGTTTCTTAGAAGAATAAATAAGCAGTGTTATATTGAAGCTAGATAGTCGAGAACAATTTATCAATTATTATTATCTGAAAATGGTTTTATTGTCGGATTTATTACACCATTTCCTTTCATTGAAAGTAGTGGAAATTGAATGAAATGTTAAGGAGATTTTTAAGTTTGACTTAATACTTTTGCATCTCATATAAAAAAAATTGAGAATATTAAAAAAATAGTTCAAACGAAATCTAAAAATTAGTTTATAGATATTGAATGATGGATGGTCAGGAGTCAGGACTGGTTTCAAATAGAAATTTTTTTGGTGCAAACAATTATATATTTTTTCTATGATACTATTGGTTTTTGTGGATGCAAATGTTTTTATATAAAGATAATTTATATTAAATTCTAATTTTTGGGCATTATTGCAAATTTGACTCATACTTTGAACTGTTTCAGTTAAAATCCAACTTTATAATTTGTAGTAACTTGTCTCCTACTATTTTTAGCACATGTTTGGAGTTGAGATTCGGCACTCATCTGATGTGTATACTCAAAATGTAGGACTTTTAAACTCATTAGATAGGTTATCTTCTCATTGTCAATCTTGTCAATTCGTTGATGATTAATTCCTTATTTTTCCTAATACTCTTAAATGTTTTATATAAAGTGCAAATACCCTAAAGTATTAAGTCAAATTAAAAGAACTCATCATATATTTGTCTGGAATCGTCGACGGCAATTAGCATTCTGTTAGTCAATGTAGAAAATTAAGGAATATTGAAAACAAAAAGTTATAATTACTCCTTGAATAACAATGGGAAGGTATTTGTATTACCTTGTTTTAAATTTACTAGTTCTTAACCAATATTTCATCCGGATGTTTGATTAACAAAATCTATTATATTAATAATTATATTTATATAATTCATACTTGTATAGTTATAATTATCTATAATAATTTTTATTTCAAAATTATCTTAGTAATAGTAATATTTATATAATATATGGACTATATTATTAGTATCATTCCTTATTATTTACTTCACTCGATTATTTTTCAAAGTATATTCAAGTATTTTGGTTATATCTTTACTTATAGTTATTTAATTATATAATTTAGATGTAACTTATAGTAGATGGGTTTTCCCAACTATATATAATTAATTCATAATAGTATATTATGTGTTGAATAAATATTAAAATTTGATTGAAATATTGTGCAACACTATTCTAAATAATGCAAATTATGTATATACTGTGCAAGACTTTTTTTTAATGGATTGTATAATTATAATATTTTATTGAGGTCTCGCAAATAAATTGTTGCAATTTTAAGATATAAAAATGATTGTCGCATATGTGTAGCTAAACTACAACACATGATACAAATGACGTACAATTAACGTAAATATACAATAATGAATGAAACAATGTTCTATATATGTGGCATAATTATGATATTTTATTAATGTTTCAAAAATAAATTATTGTAATTTGGGGACATAGAAATGAATGTCGCATTTGTGTCGCTAAACTACAACACAATATAAAGATGATGCAAAATTGACGTAAATATACGACATTTAATGCAACATTATTCTAAATATGTGGTATAATTATGACATATTATGTAAGTGTCACAAATATATTGTCACAATTTTGAGACATAAAAATAAGTGTCACATTTGTGTCGCTAAATTACGACACAACATGTCGATGATGCAAAATTGACGTAAATATATGACATTTAATGCAACATTATTCTAAATATATGGTATAATTATGGCATATTATATAAGTGTCACAAATATATTGTCACAATTTCGAGACATAAAATAAGTGTCACATTTGTGTCGCTAAATTACGACACAACATGTCGATGACGCACAATTGATGTAAAATATCGACACTTGATACAACACTATTCTAAATATGTAGTATAATTAGGATATTTTATTGAGGTGTCATAAATAAATTATCGTAATTTTGAGACATAAAAATTAGTGTTGCATATGTGTCGAGAAACTACGACACAAAATTTAAATGATGCACAAACAACGTAAATATCTGACAAGAGAAGCATAAGTGTGGTAATTTTACAACACATACATGTAATGTCGCATGTACGTATGTCGCAATAGTCTGTTTTGTTGTAGTCTATACAGACGCATCTAAGACTGGACTGGGTTGTGTTTTGATGCAAGAAGGAAAAGTGATAGCTTATGCATCCCGACAACTCAGACCCCACGAACTGAACTACCCAACCCACGATTTGGAATTAGCAGCGGTAGTTCATGCACTGAAAATTTGGAGACACCATCTCTATGGTGTGAGATGTGAGATCTTCACGGATCATAAAAGTTTGAAGTACTTCTTCGAACAAAGAGATTTGAATATGAGACAAAGAAGATGGCTCGAGCTTGTAAAAGATTACGACTGTGGTATTAACTATCACCCGGGTAAGGCGAATGTAGTAGGCGACGCTGAGTCGTGAAACCGTACCAAGTTAGGATGTCTCTTTGTACAAGAGGAAAACTCATCAAGAGTTTGGAAGAATGAGGATCAATTAGTTGAACCACCGAGACAATTGTGTCAGATCGCTACACTCGCGACATCCGATCTAAGAAAAGGATTGTCGAGGCGAAGGATGGAGGAAAAGTTAGAAAAGATCGACACGAAGGGTAAGGTCTAGAAGGATTTAAGAATTTCAGGCGTCGACAACGCCTTATTGTTTGAAGGGAGGATATGCGTCCCGGCGGCAGAGCTTCAAAATGAAATCATGAGTGAGGCTCATGATACACCCTACACCGCACACCCAGCAAGATAAGATGTACAAGACACGAAGGAAAAGTTTTGGTGGGAAGGCATGAAGCGAGACATAACTTTTTCGTGAACAGCTGTCTTGTTTGCCAACAAGTGAAGGCACTACACCAGCGTCCATACGGAAAGTTGCAACCGTTAGAAATTCCGGTGGAAATGGGACGATATAACAATGGATTTCGTTACAAGCTTACCCAAGTCGAGAAGATAAACACGCCCGTATGGGTAATTGTGGATAGAGCACAAAAGTGCTCATTTTCACCGATTCATAGCACTTATGGGTCGATAAGTTGGCTCGGTTATGCGTTAAGGAAATTATGCGATTACATGGAGTGCCAAAATCTATTACCTCCGATCGAGACTCGAGTTCACATCAGTTACGGATTAGCTTGCGAGAGAACTGGAGTGAGGTTAAATTCGAGCAAAGATTCCACCCACGCATCGATGGACGGTCGGAAAGGGCGATCCAAACCTTAGAGGATATGTTAAGAACCGTAGTCTTGGACGGAGGTGCAAGTGGGAAGATATTTTACCTCTTATCGAATTTGCTTATAACAACGGACTATCAAGCGGCGATCGGCATGGTCCCATACGAAGCCTTGTATGGCGAAGTGTAGATCACCGCTTTATTGGGATGAAGTTGGTGAGAGAAAGTCATAGGGCACGATGCGGTGAGCGAAATGATCAAAATCGTTCGACAGTTAGGTGAGGATAAAGAGGCTCGGGACGCATGTAAATCTTACTGACGATACGCGTAGATCCGAGCTACAGTTTGAGGATGGAGACAAAGTATTCCTTAAGGTTTCTCCATCGAAAGGGATTGTCAGGTTTGGCCTGAAGGAAAGCTTAGACCCCGTTTTATAGGACCTTATGAGATCCTAGAAAGGATAGGTCCAGTAGCTTATAGGTTGGCTCTTCCGCCAAGCCTAGGAAATGTCCATAATGTTTTTCACGTCTCGCAATTGCGAAAATACGTTCACGACCCAAAGCATGTGATTCATCAAGACGACGTGATCCCGAGCGGACACGAGCTACAGGAAGAACCCGCGGCCATACTTGACCACAAAGTTCAGCAACTACGAGCAAGTCGATTCCGTTAGTCAAAGTGTTGTGGAGAGACCACAGACGAGAGAAGCCACGTGGGAGCTTGAAGAAGCGATGAGAGAAAAATACCCGATTGCAAATTTCGGACAAAATTTTTCGTGGGGGTGGAATGTAATATTCGAAAGAAACGAACATACAATTACGGTATTCTAAACTCGTAATTAGGGTTTTCCCGAATATTCTTATCTCAGATGACATCGAATTGTATTTCGGATCATCACACTCTATAATCATCACACCACACTTCCCAAGTGCAGCAATTATTTCCTTCTTGGATGTGTGTGTGTGCGCCGAGTGAGAGAGAGACATTAGGGAGAAACTCTTCACCTTACACTCTATTACACTCGACTACACTCAATAACCATTTCAAACACTCTACACTCTCTCATTATCCTCTCCATTCTCCCATTTTTCTGCCCCAAGAACCGAGAGCCCACCCCATTTTTCCTCTCAAATTTTCTTCTTCTTCTCCTCTCCATTTTCTTCACTAAGTTGATACCTAGCTTTGTTCTTGTGATTCAACACCATTCCTAAGGTAAATATGGACCATAGTTGTAACAGCCCCTAAATCCTAAGTACGATTTAGCGGGGATTATTACTCTAAACAGGGATGAATAAACAATGAGACCATTTAACATTAAACTGTAATACATAATCAATTATGTTTTTGGACTTTACTACATAACTTATGTTCTTTGCAGCGGAAAACATGTGATATGTACATATGACGATGTACTATCAAGGTATAACTTTCGTGACAACCTTCCTATTGCTCAACCTTTGCCCATCGCATCACTCACTCAATCGCACATTTAAAACAAATATGCGGTGAGTACAAATAATGTACTCGGTGGACTTATGCAAAACATTTTATCATCTTTTAATTACTCGCCCCATCATGGTAAGACCTGAGGGTTTTGATTAAAAAGGCCTCGAGCTTACTAAACTTTTCATCATTTCATAAACATTCGTACTGTGCAGACATTTTCCTTGTATGTATGATCCATATCCTTCATTTCATCATAACATTAACTTTATGCGAAGAAGGAGGCCTCCTCTCTCGTCATTGTGACCGCCGTGAATTGTCCTTACGAAGACACACACCATTAGGTGTACACGTTAATCTAGCGGTATAAGCCTTGGGCATAGGATCCGAATTCGATTTCATTAATAAGTTGGGAGCTACCAAACAACATTCATCATTCATTTATTCATGGATATGATACATACATAAAACATAAACATTTGGGCGTGTAATTTCATCAACATTTCATAATCATTTCTCGAAGAGAGCATCATAAATAATTATTTTCATTTCAAGAAAGCATCATAAATAGAGCATTTTATCCTTGAGGATAAGAAAGAAAAGCCCACCGGCACGTAAGCTTTCTTAATTCGTTTTTCTTTTCACGACGATGATCGCCTTCGTCTCACCTTTACGTAAAAACGATTTCAAGACATCTGTCACGTTTTGAGATTTTCAAAGTTTAGAATAAACTTTGATAATTTATACTAATATAATTTGAATTCCTTAACGAATTGATATGCCGCTCAATCGGCGTATCTAAACAAAACATTTCTCGTGCTTGATAGAGGCGAGATATGTTCGACTATTTCATTTTAACATTTTAGGTTAAGCGTTCAACGTGTCTACATTTTTCGATCTGAGTTTCAATTATGAAATCTTTTCTCACCAATAAGATTTCCTTATATAATTAATCGTTTCCTGCGTATTAGCGTATTTATCGAGCGTATTTCATACGTTAATTTCAAAAGTCAACAATTTTGACTTTTCTTTATTAATTTCTTTAATAATTCATATTTTAATATCTAAATTCAATATAAATCGATTTTCAATCGATTTCTTTTCATAAAGCCCTAATTCTCGATTTTTCACGCAAATCGATAGACTTTATTAAAATTTTTCTCAAATATTAATTAACTTATCATTAAACATTATTTTTCATTTCTAACGTTATTTAATATAACGTTTCTCCGTAAACATAGTATAATATGTTTATAAAATCCCATAAATTTCTAATATGTCTAAAATAATTTCTAGACATATAATGTATTATTTTCCTTGATATAAAGAGATTAAAACTCTTAATTCATCACCTATAGCTTTCGGCCCTCTTGGCTACAAATTTCAAACTTCTTCCAAAATTCTTCTAAATTAATATAGTACAATATATTATCATGGGATCATTAATATGTATTAACATTAGCTATAGAAAATTTGGACATCACCTACCTTACACTTAAGGCTCACGGTTTTTTCCAAAATGTAGCCAAACATTCTAAAATTCTAATTAAATTACACAAGGCCCCAACATCAATCTATATCATTAATACATCATAATATTCATCAATTTCAACTCATATATCATGTATCCACTCTTGTGGCTCTCGAAAATTTTGGAATATAGAACATATAATTTCCAAAATTCTAATAAATTCACATAGTACATAATCAATGCTCTAGATCAACATTAAGCTATAATATCACTTAAATAAAATTTGTACATCAACTTACAATTCCTACTCATTTTCGGCCATTTACAATTTAATAGCATATGATGTTTAAAAATTCTCAAATATTTACAATGTGTTCTAATATCATCATAAATCATAAATCCATCATCATATTTAACTCTAAAATTTTCGATCACTATCATTTAATCATAGCATGCTTAAGCTTTTATTTATATCACCAAAATAATTCATAAACATCATGCTTAACAATATTAGTACACCACTACACATGCTAGCATAATTTCTTAATCAAGGACACATGCTTGTAAAATAAAATCGAACCATTGGATGATTAAAATCTTAATGTATAATCGAAACTCGTTTGATTTCTAACCTTTTTAACGGTATTGATTTAGTGTGCAAAGCTTTTAGATCAAGCTTTTGGTAATGAAAGATGAAGAACACACAAGGTGTTTTCCTTTAGATGCTCTCGGTATTCTTTCTTGTTTTGAGAGAGAAATGTGATGACTTGTTTAACTTATCCAAGGCTTTAGTAAGTAAATGAATTTTAAGACTTTACAAAATTCTCTTTGAAGCTCACGCCTCTCTCACTCTTGGTCACTCACAATACAAATTTTGGAAGCCTTTTCCAAACATACTTTATGACTCACCCATGAATTACATCACTAAAGGAAAAGTTCTTACACATAGTAAATGAATTAACTTAACATTGAACAAAGCAACTCAATTCTTATTTTGCATTTTCATTGTGGACGACACTTTTAAATTTTGCAATCCTTTAGTTTGCTTTTGACTCATCAATGAATTACATCACCATGTAAAATATCTCTTACACAAATTAAAAGTTCTTACACAATTTTGAACAACTAAAAGAAATTATTCCTTTGCTTTATTTAATAGGAGCCGACGGCTACCTTATTTGAACAAGGAGAAGGAATTTAATTCTTGTCTTAATACCATGTATAAAATATCTACACTCGTCCACATGCAAGATACATCATCAAAGTGCTTTAAAACTCATGCGATTCGAATGGAGTCAACATAATCGGCTCTCACTTGCCAACACACACTTCACTTGATTTCTCATTTACTTTACTTGGTTAATGTGTAATTTATATCCCACTTGAATCAATTAAAACACATCATAGCAAAATCTAACATGAAACTCACGTAAATAATTGTTGCTCCAACATAAGTCACATCTTTCATAGATAATTGCTAAAATTTGATTTTTCTTGCTATTTTTAGATATATACCATAATATATATTTTAGATGATAACTTATATCATAGGAAAAATTATTGGTATCATTTCATATAAGAAAACCCAATTTTGAATTAGGGTTTTCAAAATTCTAAACTTGTTCAATAATTAATCCTTGATGTTCTAGCATTACCTTAATGCTAAATAATACTCTAATTACATATAATAATCATAGGAATTTAAATATTATAATTCCTTGATCATTAAACTCATTTTCTATTCATCTCTAAGCGTTAACGTTTGAAACGCGTCTCAACGTTAATTATCGACTCATCTCAAAATGGTGGTAATAAAGTCGTAATCACTTTATTAATTTATTCCATTTATAATGAAATTTAATTCTAAGCTTCGTTGCTTAGAAAATTTTACTTAATTTTAACTATCGATACTCGATCGACGTTAAAATACTACTTGCAAACACTTTATATATTTATATTCCTTAATTCACAATTCTTAGTGAAGATAAAATAGAATTCATTATCTAGTAAATAATCGAAATCATTATTCGATATATTTCCAATTCAATTATTTCGTGAAACCACAATTTACTAATTTTAATATCGTAATTAGCCTTTAATTCTTCGGGATATTACAATAGTACCGATTTCCTTCTTCATTTATTCAAGAAAATCAAAACCTGTTTGATATATATGTATGGGTGTTCGAAAGTTTTATATATGTATCTGGATGTGTTTAAATGTTCTTGAGCATGAGCTATTGTTTATTTATATGTTCTTGAGGATTTTATTTTGAAAATACATGTGAATATATGTTAGATGAGCATAGGAGTTGTATATTAAAATTTTGGAAAGACCTAGCATGTTTATGACATTTTCGAACCATAGTGTATATTTATATAGTTTTCGAAAATTGTATAAAATGTTACCATGATGACCGAATGCTTCTTAATTATTTTAATGATGGATTATTGATCTATGATATGATTTAAGACTATGGTATTGATTTAACAATGTTTGAAAACCATATGCTATAATTTTTGAGAAAACCGTGAGCTTCTATAGGCCATACCTTGGTGAATAATTTTTATTTCAAGCATGTAATGACATATTAGTACTTTAGAACCTTGATTATATGTTCTATGATTTATTTAGAATTTTTGAAAACCATATGTTTGATTTTTGAATTGATACCGTGAGCATCATGAATGTATAGGTTGATGTATGATTTTTATTTTAATCATGCAATGGTGTATTAATGCTTTAGTATATTGTTTATGTGTTGTATGAAATTGTTGGAATTTTTGGAAATCAAATGCTAATTTAAATCAAATAAACCGTGAGCTTCAAGCTCTTGAAGGTGATGATTTAATTAGTTTTGATAAATATTATGATGTTATATTAGTATACTATAGTATATAAACATAGTATATAATTGTTGGAATTTTTGAAAACCAAATGCCTATGGAAATCGAAAAAGCCGAGAGCTTACAAGCTCATATGGTGACGATTTAAATTGGTTTGGTTAATATTATGATGTTACAATGTTATAGTATAATGTTTAATCATATTAGAATTTATTTAGAATTTTTACAAATTTTTTGATAATTATTGGGTAATTATCTTGAAATTACCGTGAATATTACTATATATTGTTGAAAGAATGGTTATGATGAACTATAGGTTATATTTATGATATATATTGATGTTGGGATATTATACTATGTGTATATCAATTTTGGGAATTTTTAGATAATTATTCCATATTATATGGAATTACCGAATTATATATATGTATATATACTAATAAATGGCAAACAATATCATATGAATGATACCAATTCATATTCTGGACCATAGTGTATAATAATGCACTATATTAATTTAGAAAAATTTTCAAAAGTCATTTAGTATTTTTAAATTAATTATCGAGAATTTCGATAATTAATAAGGTTAAAATCCTTTTAATTCAGTTTATTAATAAAATATATGTCTAATTAATATTCTGAACATATTTGAATTTTATAAAATTTTATAAACATAGATTGCTATGTTTGAGACAAACGTTTATTTAATAACGTTTTTAAATCAAAAATACGCGTTTTAAATTTATAAATGGGTTTATTAAATGCGAAATTATTTATAAGTCCTTGATTTACGTGATAAATCGAGAAATAGGACTTTACGATTTCAAATCGATCAAATTCGATTTATAAAACGAAATAGTAAGAAATTACTATTCGAAAGTCAAAATTGTTGACTTTGTTGACGAGTGTTGACTTCGTTGACTTTTTAAGTCAAACATTCGATTATACGATTAATAAATCGTCGATGCGGCGTATGATATACTAATTCGATATGATACCTCATTAGTAAGAAAAGGTTTCACAAATGAAATCCGATATCGAAAAACGCTTTATCGTTGAGCGTATCTCGAGGCGAGAACAATTCAATTATATACGTGTTGAAAGCATATTGAATTCATTGAGAATTCAGTTTACATCGATATAAGATATCGAAGTTTATCTTAGGTTTTGAAAGTCTCGAGACTTGGCGACGATACTAAAGCCTTGATTTTTTCGTAAAGGTGTGGGCCTTAACGCGAGGCCGGATATTGACGTCTGAGCGAACCTCAGACTCAATTTATAACAAACCATAGTCGGTGGGCTTCTTATCTTCAAAATGTGGGCCTTTTCTTACCCCACTAAGATGTGACTTTCTTGTTATTCGAAAATGAGTTTACTTACATCTTATTCTCTGATTGTTGACAAATGTTTACTATATTACACCGCCAAAATATTACATTTTGTGTATGGATCTATCTGTTATGCGGGTAGAAATGTGGCGATAGTTGGAACTATATTATGACGGTTATGTCATTTAGGTCGCGCCCAACCTTTTAAATGTCGGGTCCCGTGTCGGATGATAAATGCAGCTAGGATTGGCGTGAAGGTTGGAACTATTGCAATGTTAACATATGCTTGTGAGTGATTGTGTGTTGTGCGGGATTACGGCGGTTACGGCGTCTAGATGGGAGGCCTCACTCTCGACGTTTAACTTTTAATCTTGTATGAATATTTACTATGAGATACGGACCATACACACCAAGAAAATGCTCGGCGGGCTATGTTTATGAGCGAAAATTTTTGGTAAGCAAGGCATTTCAACTAAAACCCTCATGACTTACTACGATATTAGCGACATAATCTTATATCAAATGTTTTCGGCAGTCCACCGAGTGCAATTTCTTGTCTTAGCCCGCATGTTTGTTTTAAATGTGCAGGTTGAGCTTCAATGATGGTGATGGGGAATGTGTTGAGGAGTCCGGTGTCCTCGACCAATTTATCTAAATTTGTGGTTTTCACCTTGAATGCATATCGTCGTATATGTATTCACACACTTTCCATTGCTACACTCTGAACTCATTTATTTATGCTTTATTGTTATGAACTATTGAGGTCCATTGGACCATGGTTAAGATTTTGGGGTCCGATGGCCTAACCCTTTTTAAATCGTTATGACATTATCTTATATTATGATCAAGCATGCTAGATTATTCTTATTATATCGTTATACCATGTTCGAGCATGCTAGTTTATTGTTATTATGCATCTCTATTTTAGCCGTGTAACCCCTAAAATACTACTCCTAGTATTAGTCGCCCTCCAGTCCGGGTAGTCCGGAGTGGGGTCGTGACAATTTTCAACAAACAAAGATCAAATAATACTCCAAAATATTTATATATGTTTCGGCTCTTATAAAATAAAATAGGAGATGTGTTTCAAAAATTCCAAGATTTATATATGATGTTCACATAATATATTAAACACCATATCTAAACTATTTTCATTAAATAAAAATCAAACAATGGATTTAAATTATCTATACATAATCGGCCCTCTTTAGGAAAAATAGGAGATGTGTTTCAAAAATTCCAAGATTTATATATGATGTTCAAATCATATATTAAACACCATATCTCAACTATTTTCAAAAGAAAATCAAACCATGGCTTAAAAGTGCCATGGAGCTCACGGTTTTTTTAAAAAATTTCACAAAAATATTCTGAAAATTATGATATTTATTCTACATGCTCCTAATACATTAGCAAGCTACAATATCAAATAATATTCACAAAATTATGCTTTATCATATATAAAAAGAATTAAAGCATAAATCGAAAAAAAATCAAACATGCTCCAAAAATTCTAAAATTTTAACTACATCCTTAGAACATCATTCTAAGCATTTTTCATTCATGGCTTGAGAGCATTTGATGGCACCCAAGTCACGAAAAAAAAAAATAAGGAGCAAACTAGGGTTTGAAACTAAAAAATTCAAACAAAATTACACTCCATTAGAATGGAAGAGGATGATGAATAATACCTTTCTATGGTCTTAGAATAATTATTTGAGATTGGGAAAAGTTTGAAATGGGGATTGAAAGTTTAAAGCTTGAAGAACAAAGAGAATTTTGGTTCCCAAGTGAGAGGGCAGTAATGGATTTGTTCACCTTGTATTATCATGCGACTAAAGGGCTGTCATTACTCATTGGGGTGGTCTTGGTGGTAGTTGGAAGAGCGATTGGTCAAATTACCCGTTTGGCATGTTAATACCGACTCTTTAAGTTTTAACGCTTTTGATTGATTTCTAACCTTAAGATTTTATTTTATTAAATAGACTTTAAATGACTTATTTGATGTTTATAAAAATTTCATGAAGTTCGGACGACGTCCGATAAGTCAATCGAGTTATCGCGGAAAAACAGCGTTCGACGATTAAATTATGCTCATTCAAAATTCTATTGAATTCTTGATCTTTTGTAATATTCCAAAGAAACGAACGTCTTATTACAGTATTTTAAACCCATAAATTAGGGTTTCTGCCGTACCTTATGTCTGTATGACTTCAAATCTTGATTTCGATTCAGTATTATAATAACGAATTCCTTTTTATATTCACTAAGGATTGTGAATTAAGGAATAGAATATTATGAAATGGTTCGACAGTATTATTTTAACGTCGAACAGCGTATCGAACGTTAGTATTTTATGAAAATTTACGAGCAATGAGCACAGGATTAATTTCCATGTTAATTCCTATATTAATATGAATATTATTTTAAAGTAAGTGCGAACTTACTACGACCATTTGAGATGAGTCGATTCTGAGCGTTTGAGGCGTTTTGAGCGTTAACGCTCAGAGACGTTTTGAAAAATGAGTTTAATGCTCGGGAAATTATTATAATTAATTTCCTATTATTACATTATATAATTACAGTATTACTAAGCATTAAAATCAATTTTGAACCATGAGAACTCGATTATTTTGAAATAGGATTTTGAAAACCCTAATTACCTAAACTAGGGTTTTTCACATAAAATGATACCATATTTTTATCCTATGCTATTATTTATTATCTAAATCATATATTATGATATATATGGGTATATTTTGATCGAATTTGACATGAGTATCAATAATAGGTGTGATTTATATTTTTAAACCCTAATTTCACGTTAAGTTCGAATTAATCACCATATGTTGATTTAATTATTTTTATGACTTGTATTATATATCTATGACCTATACTATGATTTATATACTGTATTAGGATAAAATAAAATTAAACCCACCTTTTTAGCCCCCTAACCGTCGGCCACCCTGCCACGTAAGCATGGGATGCACCTTTTTTTTGACCAACCCATGAAGAGCCTTTTCACTCTAGCTCATGATCACTATATCACCATCATTTGGCTGCAGATTTTTGTTCACTTGGAGGGAGAAAATCGAGAGAGAGAGAGGGATAACATGGGGAGGCTCTTCATTCAACCCATTTTACATTACCACCTTCAAACACTTTTGGAACTCATTTTTCTCCATCTCTCCCATTCTTGACCAAAACCGAGAACCCTCCACTCTTTCAAAATTTTCTTCTCATCTCATCTCCATTCATTCACCAAAACTTGGATACCATACATTGTTTTGTGAAACTCATACTATATCAAAGGTAAATGAGACACCATAGTACTGATTACCCTCTCCTTTGTTATAAAATTTTCGAACATTGCTATATATATATTTGTGTGGGTTCGAATGCTTGTATATATTTATGTATGTATTTATGAGTTATTGTTTACTTGTATTGTTCTTGATGATTTGTACTTCAAAAATATGTGAGTATATATGCTAAGATGATCATATAATATTGCATATGAAATATTTGAAAGGATTTAGCATGTTTATATAGTGTTCGAACCTTAGGGCTTATTTGATATTATTTTAAAATATTAGATATAATATAGTGATGACCGAATGCATTTAAAAATGTTTTAGGGATGGATTATTGTTCTCTGGTGTGTTTAGAGTTCATAGGAACCTATTTAAAAAATTTTGGGGAACCCTACCGAAAGCATATATTGTTGTACCTTGGTGTATGATTTTATTTTTAAGCATACAATGACATATTAATGCTCTAGGACCTTGATTATATGTCCTATGAATTTATTAGAATTTTTGAAAATCAAATGCTTAATTTTCCAAAATGACCGAGAGCTATTAAATTGTGTACCTTAGTGTATGATTTTTGTTTTGAACATGCAATGGTATATTAATGCTTTAGTATATTAATTATGTGTTGTATGATTTTGTTGGAATTTTTGGAGATCAAAAAAACCGAAAAGCTATTGCTCAATAAGGTGATGATTTAATTAGTTTTGATGATTGTTATTATGTTATATTGTTGTACTATAGTATATAATCATAGTGTATAATTGTTGGAATTTTTGAAAACCAAAAACCAAAATAAATCAAAAAAAGCCGGGAGCTTATATGCTCATATGGTGATGATTTCAATTGGTTTGGTTGATGTTATGATGTTACAATATTATAATATAATGTTTAATCATGTTATAATTTAATTAGAATTTTTGAGAATGGTTTGATAATTGTTTGGTAATTGTTTGAATATCACCGATTGCATATTTAGTTTATTCCTTGATGAATGGTTATGATGGACTATAGGTTATAATTGTGACTTATATTGATATTGGGACATTATACTAAGTGTGTATCAATTTTGGGAATTTTGGACAATTATTCCTTAATTTTCGAATTAGTGACATATATATATATATGTTAATAAATGACAAAAATATCATATGGATAATATGAATTCTTATTCTGGACCATAGTGTATTATAATACACTATATTAATTTAGAAATTTTTTGAAAATCATTTGGTAATTTTATATAATTATCGAGAATTTTCGAATAAATTATAAGGATTTTAAATCCTTTTTAATCCAGTTTAATAATAAATTATATGTCTAATAATTATTTTAGACATATTTGTTTTTTATAAAATTTTATAAACATAGATTACTATGTTTAAGACAAGCGTTATATTTAATAACGT
Organism: Salvia rosmarinus; assembly: GCA_036937905.1. NCBI lineage: Eukaryota > Viridiplantae > Streptophyta > Magnoliopsida > Lamiales > Lamiaceae > Salvia > Salvia rosmarinus. Next base: position 29,186,132 of record CM072824.1, on the reverse strand, counting down.
ATTAATCGAAATTATATGGTTTTATTATTTAAAGATTAATATTTACTGAAAATATTAATAAGTCCTTTGATTTACGTGACAAATCGAGAAATGGGACTTTGCGAATTGAAATCGATTGAAATTCGATTTATAAAATGAAATAGTAAGAAATTATTGTTTAAAAGTCAAAATTGTTGACTTGTTGACCTTGTTGACTTCGTTGACTTTTAAAGTCAAGCGCACGATTATAGGTTTGATAAATCGCTAATACCGTAAGAGCGTCTTGTTTGAGTAAGATACCTCAATAGTAAGAAAGAATTCAAAATGAAATCCATTATGTCGAAAGCGTGTTTAAATCGTTGAGCGTTTAAGCGGAAGGTTAAGCGAAATAGTTGAGCGTATGCCGAAGGACGAAACGGTTCAATCATTTACGTACTCGAAAAGCATATTGAATTCGTTAAAATTCAATTTACATCGATATAGAATATCGAAGTTATCTTGAACTTTGAAAGTCTCGATAGCGTGAGCGACGTACTAAAATATAAGCTTTGCGTAAAGGTGTGGACACGAGCGAGGCGATCGGACACCGACGAGCAAACAAACATAGGACTCGATTCTGACGAACCATATTCGGTGGGCTTACTTTTCAAACAAATGTGACTTCACTTTTCTTCCAAAATGAATTTATTCTGATCTTTATTCTTTAGCTTGTTGATAAATGTTTACAACATTACCGCAAAATATTTACATTTTGTGTATGGATCCTATCTGTTATGCATGGTGTGATGGTTGGAACTATATAATGATATGAAATGCATAAATGGTGTGATGGTTGGATGACATGATATGAAATATCATTTGTTGGGTCGCCCTTGAACCTTTTTATGAAATCGATATCGGGTCCTATGGGAGGATAAATACAGCAAGGGCTAACGTGTACACTGAGCGTGACTATGTCTTTGTATGGGTAGCGGCGGTTCGGCGTCGTGAAGGAGGCCTCACTCGACGTTTGATCTTTGATATTGTGATGAGATATGACTATGGGATATGGATCATACACACGAAGAAAATGCTCGGCGGCGATGTTCTGAACCGAAAATGTTTTAGTAAGCAAGGCATTTCAACTAAAACCCTCATGACTTACCATGATATTGGCGATGTAATTAAATTATCAAATGTTTTCGGCATGAGTCCACCGAGTGCATTATTTGTACTTAGCCACGCATATTTGTTTTAAATATGCGAGTTGAGCTCGATGATGGTGATGGGGAAGTGTTGAGGTCCGTGCCCTTGACCGTTTTATTAAGAATTTGTGGTTTCGCGAATACATATCTTCGTATATGTATTCACACACTTTCATTGCAATCTCTGAACTCTTTCATGTTATGTTTCTTGTTATGAACTATTGAGGTCCATCGGATCATTGTTAAGTCTTTGGGTCGATGGCCTAAACCATTTGAATTGTTTTGATATCGACATGTTATGATCAAGCATGCTAGTTTACAATCGATAGGTATCTTTATCTTAGCCTTTTGTCTAAAATCGATTCTAGTGTTAGTCACCTCGGTCAGGGTTATCCGGAGTGGGGACGTGTTTATCTTTCATAATTTATTTGAGTCTTATAAATCATATTTTATTTATTTAGACCACTTGGTTCGAGTTTTGGATCGTTCGGATCAATTTAGGGTTTTCGGTATATTTTCTCGGCGTTCGGTTAAGTTCTTGAGAATTCCTTTCGAAATTGATTCTTATAATTTCTAAATTCATAATAATATATTCCTTCATGATTTTAATTGTTATCATTAATTATCATGGTTATACAGATTGGAAGTTGATCGGCTCGTAAATAGTGCTTTTAAGGTGACCAGGACAAGTATGCCCTAAAATTCTCATTCTTTAGCTTCTCACATGTTTTCGTGAGAGGATTCTAGAAATTAAATCCTTTTGTCTAGATTCATTCTCGATCTTTCATTCTATGTTCGGTATTCGAGAAAACCTAATCCTAAAAGGCTAGTCACTAGTTTTTATTTCTCTAGTTTTCGATCTCCGAATCGATTCTAATTGTTTCGATGGTTACCTTAAACATAATTAAGGTCTAAGAACCACAAATAAGTGATTTAAACATCACTAACAAAAGTTTTAATTTTTCGGGTTATTACATACCACCCCTTAAAATAAATTTAGTCCGAAATTTGCTAACCTGGAAGAGATGGGTATTTCTCTTTCATAGCTGATTTCAGTTCGGTTGCTTCTTCTTGACCATGGTGTCTCCATAGAACTTTCACTAACGGTATCTCTTTGTTCGTAGCTTTTGGACACGTCGATCTAAAATTTCCGTAAGCGATTCTACATAACTCATATTGTCGTCGAGACAATATCATCGTGATATCACATGCATTTGGGGTCATGTATGTACTTCCTTAGTTGTGAAACATGGACCACATTGTATGCGTTTCCAAAACTTGGCGGTAATGATCGATGGCTTGTGGTCTACCATTTCAAAATTTCATAGGGTCACATGAAGCGTGGTCCAGTTTTCATTTTATTCCAAATCTCATGATTCCTTTGATGGAGAAATCTTGGAAGACTTTGTCTCCCACTTCAAAATCTTGACTCGTGTGGCGTTTGTCGTGTCGACTTACATCGGTCTTGGGCCTCCTTGATCCATTGGGCGATCTGTCTCGCGATCTCGATCATCTCTCCCACGAGTCGGTCTAATACTCATTTCTCCCACTTCATCCCGGTAGAGTGGTGATGACATTTCTTTCCATAAAGAGCTTCGTGCGGGGCCATTCAATAGTTGCTTGGTAGTTGTTGTTGTGGCGAATTCCACAAGTGGTAACACTTGTTCCCAACTTTCTCCTCTATCGAGGACAACGGTTCTCAACATGTCTTCCGACATCTGAATGGTCCTCTCGGATGTCCGTCCGTCTGTTGGTGGAACAGCAGTCTTGAAATATAGTCGAGTCCCAATTCCTTTGTAAACTCATCCGAATCGGATGTAAACTTGAATCTCTATCGGATGTGATAGTCTTGAAATCCATGTGAGCGTATGACCTCGAGCGTCTGTTGTGCTGGTCTGTCGATCCATGTGTTATCGGAATGGGAAGAAAATCGCGCTCTTGGTCGGCGATCGATGATGACCCAAATGGCGGTATTTCCTCTTTGTGATTTGGGTAGCCGGTAACAAAATCCATGGCTATATCATCCATTTCCATTTCGGTATGTCTAGCGGTTGTAAGGTTCCATACGATTGGTTGGTGGGCGCTTTCACTTGTTGTACGTCGAACAACGTTCTACTGAATGAAGCTACGTCTCACTTCATTCCATCCCACAAAATTTCTCCTTGAGATCTTGGTACATTTGGTGCTTAGGGGTGTGCGGTGTAAGAAGTCTCATGGGCTTCCTTCAGATCTCGCTCCTAAGCCCTTAGTCTTACGGAACACACTCTCTCGTCATACAACAAAACCTTATCTGCTGCTTCTTTGAAATTCTTGTGGTTGTTGTCCTTGATCTTAGCTCGTATTTCCTCTAGCTTCTCACTCTTCCTCGAGCTTTTAAGATTTGGACTCTTAAGTGCGGGATTGCGATCAGCGTTGCAATCTGACCCTCTATTATCGAGAGACGGTCTATGACTTGATGTTCATCCTCTCGAAATTCCTTTATAAGTATTTCCTCATGGTGAGGAGACATCCCAAACTAGGGTGGGATTTGCGACACAAGGCATCGGCTACAACATTAGCCTTGCTGGGTGGTAATTGATACAACAGTCGTAATCTTTCACTAGTTCTAACCATCTCTGTTGCCTCGTGTTAAGATCTTTACGCTCAAAGAAATATTTCGGGCTTTTATGGTCGATATAGATCTCACATCTAACTCCATAAAGGTGATGCCTCCAAATCTTTAAGGCGTATGTACGACCCGCTAATTCGAGTCGTGCATAGGATAGTTCAACTCGTGTAGGCGTAGCGCCTTGAAGCATAAGCAATAACCTTGCCTTCTTGCATCGGCACATCCTAGTCCATTCTTTGAAGCATTCGTGTAGATTGTGTATTCTTTATACTTGCCGGGCATTGCTAGTCTGTCTCTTGTCGTCGGCAACTCCTTGATCTCTGAAACTAGCCTCACACTCATTTGTCCATGTGTATTTGATTCCTTTCCTCAACAATTGGGTCATGGGTCGGGGCTATCGTTGAAAATCCTTGATAAATCTTCGATAGTAGCCGTGAAGTCTAAGAAATTCAATTTCATTCGGGTTCTTTAGTGATTCACATTCTCGAACAATATCGATCTTGAGGGTCTACTTTGATTTCCTCGATGGACACGATGTGACCTAAGAATGTCACTTAGCTAACGAACTCGCACTTACTAAACTTGGCGAAGAGTTGCTCTTACCTTAATGTTTGCAGCATCGTTCTCAAGTGCTCTTTGTGTTCTTGGTTATTCTTGGAGTATATCGGGATATAGATCTATGAATACTATGACAAATTTGTCGAAATGGGTGAAATACCTATTCATGATATCCATAAATCATTGTTGGGGCATTTGTAAGTCGAAAGGGCATAACGATGAATTGAAATGACCATACATTGTGCGGAAAGCCGTTTTGGTACATCCTCCAGTGCTAATCCTCAATTGGTGATATCCCGACTTTAGATCTATCTTTGAAAAGACTCTTGCTCCTGGTGATCAAGCAGATCGTCGATTCGGGCGAGGATAGTTATTCTTAAGAGTTATCTTGTTTAACTCTCGATAGTCTATGCACGTCCTCGATGTACCGTCCTTCTTTTTCACGAAAAGGACAGGTGCTCCCATGGAGACACACTAGGTCTAATAAAACCTAATTCGAGAGTTCTTGCATTTGGTTTTCAATTCTTCAAGTTTCTTTGGTGCCATCCGGTATGGGGCTTTTGACACAAGGCGGAACTGGTTCGAGTCGATCGTGAACTCGATCTGTTGGTTTAGCGGTAATCCGATAGTTAGTCAGAAACACATGGGATCTTTCATTCACGATCGGGCGTCTTCTATCCTCCTCTCATTCGATCTTCCTCACGGAGGTAGGCGAGGTAGGCATGGTTCTCGGCCTTGTTCGTAGCGTCCTTGCTTGTAGTGCGGATATAATTGGGACTCTCCTCCCATACCGATCCGTGAAGGTCGGTGGGTTCTCTCGGGATGTTGGAAAGAAATTTTCCTTTCATTACATAGGATGGTGGCACTATGTTGGTTAACCAATCCATTCCTAGGATTATGTCCACATCTATCATAGGTATGGCGTGAAGGTTATCTGTCGTGACCTTAAGTAAGCTAGTCAGTTCTAGGTTCGAGCATATGTGGGTTACCGTTCTTATGCCTCCTCTTGGAGAAGAAATTCTCATGATTTGTTCGTTGCGTTTAGGATCTAATCCTAAGTTCTCTCGCGTGCTTGACAATAAAAGAGTGCGGGCGCTTGATGTCAAGCAGTAGGATAACGAGACGATTGGAGGTATTCTCATACACCGCGAAGTTTCCTTGGTTCCTTGCGGCTCTTCTTGGAAATCCTTTCTGGTTGGGCGTGAGGCCTCGCTTCTTCAGAGCGTGTTGTTCTTGATAATGTTGTTGTGGTTCTTTGTGGTTCTTTCTTTTTTGTTGTTGTTGTTGTTGTTGTTGGGGCTGGCGGTATGGCTCTTCGGTATCGCCATTGTTGTCGTCGTTACCGCCATGGTTGATATAATTATTGATTTGGTGGTAATCTTGAGCAAAGGCATTGTTGGATCGGTTGGGCTTGAATAGCCGGACAGTTGGACTTAGTTGGGCACATTGGGATGGCCATTTCCTCATTGGCGTATCCAGGCGATCCACAGGTAGTGGCCCTTACGCCACGCAAAGCATCCGTCATTTGAGAATCGCATACCCCTTATGACTCCTATGGCACAGGGGCTGCAGGGGAGTTCACAAATTTTGGTTTCCCAGCGATCTGGTACCATGGGCGTCCATTCCCCGCCCGTGCCGGATGGAGCGTTATTTCCTTGCCATGGCCTCCTGTCGACTGGCGGTGTTGGATCCTTGTCCTTGGTGGGGTCCTTCCCACTTCTCTTCCCACGATCTCGCTTGGTGATTCGGGGTGCAGCGACAATCCCGTCCTCGGGCATAGCGACCTCGGTGTCGATGCCGATTGAGATCCTCACGATGCGTCGATTTCGTGACCATTAACGTTACTCGATTTCGTGTGGTCCGAAACTTCTCGATCCTCTTCTCGTGGTGTCGACCAATTGAGGCGCATACCGCGTCGTCTCATGAGAATGCGGTCGTGTCTGTGACCGTCGTCTTTCCTGGCGTGGGTTGTAGAACTCATGTTCTTTCTTTTTCGGTTGCTCTTAGGAATGTGCTTCCGTACCTTCGTCCTTAAATTCCTTCTGGAGAAATTTTCCACTCTTGCTCGGATAGAGTCTTCCTCTTGCGCCTCCCACAGAAGGCGGCGCGGTCATCACGGAAGGCAGCGCGTGACAAAGCGTTCTGAGAGGTGCGGTGGAGGAAGTTGAAGATCGCTCGAGCACGAATCAGTTCGGCATCCATGGGATTCGGTCTCGTTGAAGGTTGGTGGGTTACGCACGAGAATAGTTCCTCAATCCGTCTCGCCGGTGGTGGTGGTGGGGTGGGTGTCTTCTCTCTTAGGTGTTACTTCACGATTTCTTCTCTCGGCGGCATCTATCCTTTATAAACACCGTAATAGAAATTGTCTTATTCTATCCATCGGGATCAATGCATACATATCGGCCGTTATTCACATAATTACGAGCATAAATCTAGCACATCATCAAACACCACACATCGTAACATTAAAACAAAAGGCTTTGGAGGAGCTATCACCATATCATATCAATTTCCTCTCACGAGGACTTTCATCGACGTTTGAAGATTACAAAGACCAGTGCAGTATGATGCCCAAAAACAAATATCGTCATCACTCAGTGTACTAGTCGCGTGCGTACAAAAATCTAAACGCTACCGTGGTCATCAAAATAGGGTTCATGTCGGAGCGACTCATCGTTTCCGCATGCATCAAAAGATATACAAAGTATATAGACAAAAAGACAATCTAGTCTAAAATTAGATCTATGATGGCAGGAGTGTAAATAGGGCTCCATGCGTCGAGTCGGGAATGGAAGCATGGGAACTCTCCTCCTTCCGTCTCATCATCGGTGATGGATCCTCGCCGGGGTCTTCCTCGTCAGCGTCGTGTCTGGGGAGCCATGGCCTCTCGGTCTCTAGCAACCACAGCTTCCTCCATAGCGGCTAGGTCCGGTGATCTCCGCCATGACCTCCTCATAAACATCGTCCGGAAATGGGGCAGCGGCGGGCGGGACATCGGTTCTCCTCACGGTACACAGTAGCTATGTCGCGTGAGTCCTCAATCATCACACATCTTGGCCGAAGACTCGAGGCGGGGTGGCGGCTAGGCGGGGAGGCCCGCGGTGGAGGTGGAGGCGGGCGTGGCAGGCTGCCGGTGATAGTGCAGGTGGGCGATGGCGAGATGGAATCCCTGCGGTGGTGGGGCCGGGAAGGTGAGCTGTCGGGGCGGGAAGGTCCCGCCTCGAACATGTCCACCGCTTGCCGCGGGCGAGAACAGGTCCATCGTGCTAGACCACCTCTGGATGGAGCCGCTCGGAATCTCGTCGTGCAAGTGTATTCCCGTGCGGGAGATACGGCCCGTGGTGCAGCTCCATACAAGTGAACACATGCTTTCAGTGGCTAGCAAAGCGGGCGGGTCCGCCTCGGTCAGCTCTCTCGGCGCGGTAAATGTAGTCGCCCGATATCTCACAGGCGTACCCACGCGATCGGATGGCGATCTCATGATCGGTAGTACCTTGTCATGTCGATGTACCGGGCATGTGCAGCACCCGATGGCGTGTGAAGTCGCCAAAACTTCGCCAAGTCGTCTCGGTAGCACATCGGTAGGAAGCGGTACAAGCGTATAACCTCTTGAGGGTGGCCCTAGAGACGGGGGCGCTGATCGTGAACACAATCCGAGCCATCTCAATTCCTATGATGCGACTTTTATGGTTGGGTCTCAGGAAGAGGCGGTATGGTTTCTTAGAGTATAGCGTGATCGAGGCCTAGCCCGGGTAAAGGCTAAGTGGTCACCTTATCTTATTAGGTCTTGGATTCCTTATTTCTATTCACGTTATAGGATCGTATCATATCCGTTCTCATTATGCACTTACAATTCATCATTTCTTTTTATACCTTCATAGCGTCATACTTTTATTCTTTTCACTTATCTTTGCGATAGAGGCGTACGCGGTGTTGAATTCCTTCACGTATGAGGTTGGGACTCATATGATGCGAACCTCCGGTTAAAAATCGCTTCATCATCGTGACCCGTCGTGTTCTCATCATCGAATCCGTTCGGATTGTGATTCCTAAGATTTCTATGTTCTCGTTCTTTCTTGGTATTTCTTTCGATTGGGGATACTTATATTCTCATACTAAGTTCGGTATAAAGGGATCATGCGTCTTAAGAGTCTATGTTCTCATGAGGAAACATACTCATTTACATCATACTTCTATCATGCTTGGCATACAATAGTAAACACAAATCGCGACACGTTGTGCGATAATTAAGCATTCTCATTTATTCATTTACCAAGCTCCTAAAGCATAACTTTTTCAAGCGATGACCAATCAATAGAAATAACCTTTCAATTTCAAAATTTCCACTTTCCAAATATTTTTCAACTTCTCAACAAAAATATTGAAATTCAATTCACATTCATATACTTCGAGTATTTCAAAACAACTTTTAGTTGAGATAGTTACCTTTTTCCTCGTTGAGCGGAGACGGACGATGGAGTGCGGTCGATGTGATCGAAACACAAACAATTTCTAGACTCAAATTTCAACTTAGGATTCGAGGAAAGGGTTTCTAGGGTTCGAGGCGAACAAGTGCTCGATACCACTGTGACGACCCGACTTCCCAATGATACAGATCATGGATGCGTCACCGGTATGATAAGCGTGGATATAAACATAATTAATCAATGCAATTAACCATTTAACTACAACAACGCATAAACTAGCGGGAATAAGCTATTCGATACCAACTCGAGTCACGAAGGACTCGTCGAAAGGTCTGAGTTGAAATATAACCCGGTCGGGCCTGATTCAAAGTATGAGATCGACCTAAAATTGATACGGTATGAAGGCGGTTATAATCAAAACATCAAAGTTATCGAGTTAGGCGGCAATAAGCGTGTGGACATGCGTATGATGATGCGTACCCAGGTTCTAGAATCCTTTCTAATTAAGCATAAAATAGCGCTACTCTGCACCTTTCGCGCCCCGTCATCGATCCTTGCTCGACACGCATCAAAAGCGAGATGAAGGGCTAAGTACAAAAGTACTCGGTGGACTCATTGCGAAAACATTTTCTTTGTCAAAGTTATTAACGCCCACAATAGCGCATGAGGATTTTGGTTAAAGACTCATGCACTATCAAACATTTATCGTTTTCCAAAGTGTCGGCGGACTATTTCATCTCGTTGTTCCATATCGATAATTCATTCATTCGCGCACTATGGGTGGCCACCTACACATAGTCGCCGTGACGATCGGTAGCTAACCTTAACACCACGATCTGCGTGTACACAATCGAGCTAGTCCTTAACTAAGTCGGATCCGATCGTTACCACTTTTTAGCGTTGGTGGACCAACATATTCGTACCACATTGGATATACCAATCTCGGATAGGATAACAACAAAACATAAATATTTGGCGGTCAATAACATTTCATGTGATAATATTTCATAAAGCTTTGTAAATCATGCTTTGAGTTATGCATAACATTTTGTTTGAAAGCCCACATGCTAATCAAGCTAGTAAGTCTAAATGAAGCGGTGTGGTTGTTCTTCCTCGCCGACTACGTGCGATCAAACCCTTCATGAAAATAGCGTTTCTTAGATTCTTTCTATCGATCGAAGGTCGTTTACAATTCTGACAAAGTTCCCATAGGGTTTCTTTGTGATTTCATGTGATTGTTTTAAGATAATTTATATTATCGTTACATTCCCAGTGCAAGCTATATTACTTCGTCGTTCATAGGTGAACTTTAATTATGAATCACATATTCGGAGTCTATCCTCGACTCTTAACCTTAGTTTTATTCTAACGTTATTACGTTATAGATTGTCGATAATCAAATTATGATTGGTAAATTAGGGTATTCTCGAAGCCACTAACTAGACTTAACAATTATAGTTCGTCTAGTAAGTTATACCTACATCTATCATGTGGTAAGTATAAGAATAAATGAAGTGCTTGAGAATATTAACTCGACCTTTGAGACATAAGGATCGACATTTTATGTACGAATCTTTGCTTACACATTCGACATTGTTTGTTTCTCTTAACTCGTCGGAGATTATATAAGTCGTATAATCGTTATTAGTTATCGAGTTGTTTTAACGCTCAATCTAATAAGCGTATTGAGTTGTCGTTATTAGTACTAACGTTGTAGCTCGGCTTTTGTTTTCTAACTTACGAACTCGCATTCGAGTATCCTTTTATTAATAGAAAACCACAATTTGTGTCTAACTTTGATTCTAGTTAATTCGCTTCTAAGTTATCGAAATTGGTCGATCTTTTGGTTCTCGTACATATAGTATTATGTTGTTTACGTTTGGGGTTTTGGTTTGTCGATTTTGACATAAACATAAACATTCGACACCAAGCAATACCATACACAACATAAACTATACTAAAGCATTAGAAAACCTAATTTCTAACATAATACATAATCATTGTGTATGTGTGCATAAGTGTTCCATTCATTCACCATTATCACAACCATTCATTCTAAGCTTCTAATTTCACTATCATAGCATCATTTAACATTAGAATTAAACTCGTACTTAGCCATTTTGTTCTGTTTCGATAATTAGCAACAATTAGCATAGGTATCGATAAATTTCAATAAAATCATGTTATACTCTATCATACTATAGGTTTAATTACCGACTCAATATCATCATACAAAATTTTAAACCATAGGTTAAAATGCTCGAAAGTTTTCGGTAATTACAATTTAATAATAAGCTTTGGTATTCCATAAATTTCACAAAATTATATCATGCTTATACCATATACTAAATATGAAATATCACTTCATATCGTCCATTAAAATTTTAAACCAGGCTTTTCACCCTTATTCATTTTAGGTAATCACATATATAAATATATACATATTGATAATTTCCATTCTTTCTCAATATGGTTATATAATGCGATAACATGTAATATTAACATTAAACATCAACTAATATTTATAATATCACATATCCTATTATTCTCAACAACAAAAATCAAATAAATCACTATATATATATAGCTCACGGTTTTTATTTGGAAAATAGGAGAGGTATTTGAATAAATTCAAGGTTAATATATGATGTTAATATCATACCTTAAACACCATATCTCAACTATTTTCAACAAACAAAGATCAAATAATACTCCAAAATATTTATATATGTTTTGGCTCTTATAAAATAAAATAGGAGATGTGTTTCAAAAATTCCAAGATTTATATATGATGTTCACATCATATATTAAACACCATATCTTAACTATTTTCATTAAATAAAAATCAAACAATGGATTTAAATTATCTGTACGTAATTGGCCCTCTTTAGGAAAAATAGGAGATGTGTTTCAAAAATTCCAAGATTTATATATGATGTTCAAATCATATATTAAACACCATATCTCAACTATTTTTCAAAAAGAAAAATCAAACCATGGCTTAAAAGTGCCATGGAGCTCACGGTTTTTTAAAAAATTTCACAAAAATATTCTAAAATTATGATATATATTCTACATGCTCCTAATATATTAGCAACAACAATATCAAATAATATTCACAAAATCATGCTTTATCATATATAAAAGAATTAAAACATAAATAAAAAAATCAAACATGCTCCAAAAATTCTGAAATTTTAACTACAGCCTTAGAACCTCATTATAAGCATTTTTAATTCATGGCTTGAGGTATTTGATGGCTCCAAGTCACGAAAAAAATGAGGAGCAAACTAGGGTTTGAACTAAAAATTTCAAACAAAATTTCACTCCATTAGAATGGAAGAGGATGATGAATACTACCTTTCTATGGTCTTAGAATAATTATTTATGAGTGGGAAAGGTTTGAAATAGGGGATTGAAAGTTTAAAGCTTGAAGAACAAAGAGAATTTGAAAATGAGAAATTTTGGTTCCCAAGTGAGAGGGCTGTAATGGACGGTTCACCACTGTATTGGCAGCCTAAAGGGCTGTCATTACTCATTGAGTGGTCTTGGTGGTAGTTGGGAGAAGGATTGGTCAAATTACGTTTTGGCATGTTAATACCGACTCTTTAAGTTTTAACGCTTTCGATTGATTTCTTGGAAACTTAAGGTTTTATTTTATTAAATAGCCTTTAAATGACTTATTTCAATGTTTATAAAATTTCATGAAGTTCGGACTGACGTCCAAAGAAAAGTCAATCAGAGTTATCAGCGGAAAAGACGTTCGACGATTTAATTATGCTCATTCGAAATTCTATTGAATTCTTCAGCTTTCATAATTTATTTGAGTCTTATAAATCATATTTTATTGATTTAGACCCTTGGTTCGAGTTTTGGATCGTTCGGATCAATTTAGGGTTTTCAGTATATTTTTCGATTCGGTTAAGTTCTTGAAATTCCTTTGAAATTGATTCTTATAATTTCTAAATTCATAATAATATATTCCTTCATGATTTTAATTGTTATCATTAATTATCATGGTTGCCGGATTTGGAAGTTGATCAGGCTCGTAAATAGTGCTTTTAAAGCGGCCAGGCAAGTATGCGGTATGCCAAAATTCTCATTCTTGACTTCTCATATTTTAGTGAGAGGATTCTAGAAATGAAATCATTTTGTCAAGATTCATTCTCGATCTTTCATTCTATGTTCGGGCTATTGAGAAAACTGTCTGGTAGGACTGTCACTAGTTTTTGATTTCTCTGGTTTCGATCTCCGAATCGATTCTAATTCGTTTCGTTGGTTACCTTAAACATAATTAAGGTCTAAGAACCACAAATATGTGATTTAAACATCACTAACAAAAGTTTTAAATTTTTCGGGTTATTACAGACGGACTTTCAGTGTTTGCCCATGGAGATCGTTATCTCACCATCAAGCGACTCTCTTGCCGTAGGAACCCCACATGGTGTAACAAACATGATCGATGCACCCGTATCTACTACCCATGAATGAGTAGAACAAGTCGGTAATTTCCGTTACTAAAGCAAATGGCGTACCTTGAGCGCTTGAGCATGGGGCATAGTCTTCCATGCCGTCTTGCCGCACTTGCAAACACTTGCCCATATCCTTTGGCTTTTCAAGCCTCCGGTGGCCACCATGTTCTTGCTCCACTAACTTCCTTGCCTCCACCTTTGGCACCCATTTTCTTCTTCCATTTTCAATGGAAAATTGGGGCCATAGATGTCTTCAAGAGCATGTGCTACTTTTCCATGACATCTTCCGTGTACGAGATTATTTAACAGTGACTAAGTGTATACTCGGTCTTGCTCATGATCGCGTTCACGAGAAAGTTCTTAAAAGACTTGGGCGGTGTGCTAAGGATGATAATGACCTTGGCCATGCCGTCGATACTTCCTCCTGGCGATCAAGACTATCCATGAGATGAGTCGTGTGGGAGATATGTTTATGGACCGAACTTCCTTCTTTCATCCTACAAGCCAAGATTTCTCTCATTGTGTGGAAGCGGACTGTCCGATCCAACTGCCCAAACTTACTCTCGAGACTTAACCATATTTCGATCGCGTCCACCATCGGCGATCTTTGCGGTAAACCTTTGGACATAGTAGTCACCATATAGCATTTGGCCATATTATTTGACGTATGCCAAAGTCTGCTTGTCTCTCGATGCACATTCGTCGATGCGTCAGTAAAGGAATCGGGTTTGGGAATAGTGAGAACAAACATTTGTAAAATTTTAAACGGATAGAGGATTTTGTGCGAGCATATTGATAATCGGTGTAAGAGATATATCTGAAAAGTAATGCAAACACATAAGCATATGATCGCACATAATTCGTAACAATAATATTGTAACTTTTTGATAAAACAATATTAATTGAAACCTCAAGGAATCCAGCATCAAGCGGCGTGTGGGCGTTTACATGAACCCCTCGACCAGACTAAAATATACCTTTTATTCGTTTAATTTTAATTCATATCGACTTATTCTTATAACAAATGAAATTAATGATTGGACCTTACTAGACCATATCACTATCACGAAGGGACTTCACGAAAAGTTGTACTTGAGGTGATGCTATGATGACCACAATTTTGACAACGATAAATGAATTCTTAAATTGGCATACTCACTCGAACCATATTGATCGCTATATTTCAGCAAAATAAATTGATAGTAAAACAACAAGCATATTATATTGTATCCGCGGGGATCGCAACTCAAGAACACAATGAGTAATTAACACGAGAATCTTGATTATTATCCGAGCAACAAAATATCGAGAGAATATTATAAAACTAGACTACGAAAATAAAGAGAATAAAAGCAGATAAGAAAATGACCCTAGGAATGTATTTAACCTAACTTGATTCACAATTAACTATTAATATGTTTACCAATTTAATCACATTCATATGAAGGATCACTAATGTAACTATAGTTTCCGCGGGACGACTATAGTCGTAGGTTAGCTAAACTCTATCTCCGTCGGGTGTCAGAAGTAAGCTAATTACAAAAGCACACAAAGATTTAACCTCCTACAGTTCACCTATCTCACTTGGTCTCAAGGCAAAAGCTATTATTAATTCAAGACATCGATTATGCGATTAATTCGCCATACATTAATCACATAACTAGCATGCATTAATATTTATCGGATACCAACACATGAGAATTAAAGCGAGAACTATAAATCATGAATGGGACGACAAAAGCGATGTCAACGGATCGATCGTATAAATCTGATCGGACATCTGAACCACAGGATCAATCACGGGTTTAGCTACGCATAATTAAAATACTAAAGCAATAAATAAATAAAGCATAAAGCTGAATTAGATAGATAAAACCGTAGGGTTCCACGATGAACAATGTAGCAACTTGAATCAGGAAGATAGCGAAATCTCGATAATAAACTAATTATCAAAACTGGAAAAGAAAAGGAATTAAAATAATTGGAACCAAAGTTAAATATCAAAAACTGAATTTTCTCAAGAACTATCCTAATGTGCGAAATAATAAAAAAATGAAGAGCAAACGTGTTCATTCTAAATTAAAATTGAACGTCCATTGTGTGCCGCCTCCCAAAGCGTTGAGATATGCGTGTATATACGCAAACCAAGGCACCCTACCTGAGGCGTGCTCTCGGCTTTTTCCCGTGAAGGTACCCGTGAAGACTCCATTTTGTGCGAGAATTCAGTGCTTCCTATAAGTAAGAATCGCGACCAGCGATTCGCGACATCTTTCATGAGGCGTAATTCCCTAACGTGTGCGACTTATTTGTTTAGCTCTGTTCTCTCGTTCGGACTCCAAATTGCGATCCGTTTCGCCTACGGACTCCTATCGAGATTCTATTTAACATATTCAACTTTGCAAATCCATCATATCAAATCCATTACGTCATATTCAGCGTCGTTTTCAAGCAGTTCATAACCCGCACGAGCTCGCTGTTGGGCTAGTGATTCCTCTTTATCGTGATCCACTTTTGACATCAAAACCTATGCTAAAATGACATGAAATACACGGCATAATATCTTCCAAGGTAAACATAAATATATCAAAACAACTCAAAGATCACTTATCACTTAGAAGCGAAGCGAATATAGCCTTATAAATCATGCAATTGAGGCATAAACTCCCCAAACTTAACCTTTTGTTTGTCCTCAAACAAATCGAACCAAGGAGAGACAACCCGAGGGCAGACAAGAAGGTGAGCGACAAAGCAATAAGCACTTAGAGCAATGAGCAATAAAGATTCACTCGAATGAATCAAATCACAACATCTTCGTTAAACTCCACATATCATAATAATCATAAGCACAAGCCTTCTTAAACTTGAATCCTCACAACATGGATGTATATATAAAAATCTCAAACACTCAAGTGTATCAAGGAGGATGTCTATACTCTCAGTTTAAAAACACATGGAATCACCATAAGCACCAAATCGTCTAATTCTCCATTGCTCAAATATGTGCTCAAGAACTAGGATCAAAAGGTATTATAAAATGTTATAATGTAGGCTATTTGGTAAGGTATGATATATTTAGGTGACTCATAATCCCATAATGAAAAACACCATAAATATCTGAAGACACAATTCCCAAACTTTCACATTTATTTGATTCTCCATACGAAGTCGTTTTCTATTAAGGACTCAACACTTATTATATAAGCAATATACTCGTCTCAGCGCACTAGCTTCTTACCCATTTATGTCCTTTTCACACACTTGTGCTAAATCTTTTTTTTCAACATCTTTTTTTTTTTTTGAATAAAAACTTATATGGGTAAGCAACCATTTTTAATAATCACTTTCTCGTCATTTATTTCATTTCTTTCCTTTCTTTTCTCAACCTCGATTCAAGCAACCAAAATCATACTAACAACATAACCCACCCATGGCTATATGAAAAATTAGGTAGGCTCAAGCGGGCTCATCAAGGATAATAAAATAACGAGGTTAGTGTTTGGATAGTGTATAGGCTAAGAAAAGAATGCTAATATCATTTCAAAATTCTTAAGCACATCAATGCAACCTCGAAAAGAACGAGCAAGTTCTAAAGAAACACATGCTATTTCAAACTATTCACACGAGAAAAAACAAGGCGAAAAGATATGGCGATCAGCTCGAGTCTCGCGGGTTTGAAAATGTGATCGAGTTCTCGAAGGCTCGATACTCATAATCATAACATGTTTGAGTCTCACAAAATCGGTTGCAATCAAATTTTCTAATAAAAACAATTCTCATCATCGATTGCTCGTCATTCAACTCGACCCAAAGCAGACACAAAACCCGAACACAAAAAAAAAAAAACAAAACAAACCTGAAAAGCGAACAAAAAACTAAAAACAAAACAAAACAAAAACAAAGAAAAACATTGGGTTACCTCCCACAAGTGCTAAATTCAAATGTCTTTAGCTCAACCACTACTAACCTCGATCAATAGCGTTTTGGCGTGGACTTCTTCCCAAATATGTGCTTGCCTCCATATTTTGCATTGACCATGAACCACCAGCGAGTGTGGAAGTGGCTCACAAACTTGAATAAATCACTCGGAGTTCCATGCAGTCCATCTCTTCTTTGTAGCACCCTTGTCAATTGGTGGGTTGACATCCAAGCTTGAATTTGGCTAGGCATGCGGTGGTGATTGAATGACACTCATCATGCTCGAACTATCGTGTTGCTTGATGGCATCGTATATTGAGATTTTGAACTCCTCATCATTGACACGAAAAGTAAGATCACCTTCGCACATCAATTAAAGCACGACCGGTTGCTAGAAGCGGCCGACCTAAGATTAGTGGTTGATTTTAAATTCGAGAATATCTAAAATAACGAAATCGGCGGGAAAGACAAATCGAATTCTTACCAACACATCTTCAACTATTTTCTTGGGGTATCACGGTGACACGTCGACCATCATTAATGAAATGGAAGTTTTCTTCATTTGCCCGGCTCAAGCGGTTGAACACGAGATAAAGCGTCGGGTTTATGCTCGCTCCCAAATCACACAACACGTTGGGAAATGTGTGCTCTGCAATCTCGCATTCAACGTGAAGCTTCCGGATCTTTACATTTGGTGGCAACTTTCTCGCAAGATAGCTGCATTCTTGAGCATGTTGATTTTGTCAAATTTTCCTAACTTCTTCTTGCCGCTGCGTCTTTGAAGAATTTAATGTATCGGGCATATTTACGGCGCTTGAAGAGGTATGGTGATGTTAACTACGGAACATCTCTTTGAATCGGGCGAACTCTAATCATATTTTATCTTCCCGATGCCTTTGAGGAAATGGGGCTGTAGGCTTTGGGGCGTTGGTGATCCTTGGCCTTTTCGACTTAACGCTTGTTCCTCTATCTCGTTCCTCGCGAGGCAACTTCCTCGAACTCTCTCACGGCGCTCTCTCCATCAATCTTCGCATCTTTGGCTCGCGATCCTTCATCGCGAACCTTGGTCGTGATTCCTCTGAATATCTCTCGCGAATTCTCATCTCGGACTCTCTGCGGCGCATCCTCCATGTTGCTGCGTCTTTTGCTCGCGACCACCTCGCGAGGTAGCGTTCTGCCTCGGCCGCGTGCATCTTGGCGGGGTTTCCTCGCGATGGAGAGTCGCGAGCTGCTTCGTGCTCGGCCCGTCTTGGCCAGCGGTATCCTCTCGCGGTGGCTGTCGCGATGATGTCTCAGCGAGAAAATGTGAGTTCGTCATCTTGACTCTTTGCTCGTCAACTCTTCTCCTTCACTCGGATAATTAGTGTAGGACACTCCACTCCTCAAATAAATTGCATTACGGATTTGGAGATATATGATTCTTAGGATTACATTCGGTGTTGCTTGGGAATTACCGCACTGTGCATCCAGCTCTCTCGTTGGCCGTCTGCCCTTGGTTCTCTAACATCTTTACTTGTTTTCAGGGCTATCAACATGTATTGTTGATGGCGTTGTTGTGCTCTCAGTGTTCACCTATTCCCAATTCTTGGATCTGAATAATTTCTTGAGCCACAATTTGTTGGTGACTTGCTTGTATTCTTGATTGCTCGTCAACACTTGTTGCATCATATCTTGAGGCTCGGCTTCTTGGGCTCCTGATCATTCCATTATTATGACAAAACCGGTGGTAGTTCTTTGAGCATTCTCTAGCATTGGCATAGGAAAAATTCGGGTGATTCTATTATTGGGATGATAGGGTGGGTTCCCTCACGATTTCCTTGGCCATTCTCCTTAGGTTCACATATTTGGCCTCACTCAATATTACTGCGCCATGGCGCGGTCATTTCCCTTTCCTCTCGACTTCATACTCCTTACGCGAGATGTAAATTTCTCAAACAAATCATCATACTTATCGTCCAACTCTGCGGCAACCACTCTTACGATCGGTGTCTCTCCATGACCCTTGATAGCATTGGATGCCATCTCTTGATTATTCTCAGCAACTTCATCTATTCCTCTATTGAGAAGGCATCCTCCGGTTGGCCAGCATCAACAATGCTCGGGTGTTAGCATTGAGTCCACTATAAAATTGGGTTACTTCTTTGCTCGGTGAAAACCCGTCTTGTGGACACTTGCGGGCGAGGTTTACGAATCGCTCGAGGCTTCAAATAATGACTCATCTCCCATTGTGAAAATGGGAGATCTCGACAATGATTTTGCGCTTGGCGGTGGGAAGTATTTAGGCGAAATTTTTCACGAGCTGCTCCCGTGTAATCCGCGATCATCGAGCTCTTGAACCACTCTTTCGCTGACTCCTCAATGAGAATATACATCCGCGTCCGGATGGCATCGGTGTGCACTCCGATTACGCTTGATAGTATCACGGATATCCGAGCACCTCAAGTGTGCATTGGGTCTTGATCACCCCACTCAAAGCCCTCAAGCTTGTATCATCTTGATGAGGCGGGCTTTAATTCAAGTATTCGCATTGGCGTTCGGCCTCATCCTCCACCTAGGCGATCGTCGGTGGCTTTGTACATGTGGTTGGCGGTATGGGTTGTGCTCGATCCACCCATCGGCCCGTCGATTATTCAGCGCCGATTGGCGTTGCATAAGCGACTATCATCTCTTCCATCTCGGCCGTCCGATCATGGCCTTGGGGTTGTCTATCTGCCATTGCTAGTGGTCTTCTTTCGACTCTCTCTTATGTGATCTTTCAATCTCAAGATCGAAGAGATAATTTCTTTCCTTTGAGATCTTGTAATCATACCTTTGCGAGAGATAAAAATCAAATCGGATCTAAACAACACGAAATAATAATTTTTTTATTTTCTATTTTTTATATATTTTTTATAAGTGCGAATTAATAACTACAATCGAGAAAATTATCACTATGCGTCTAACAATCCCGACATGGCGTGAAAATTTGATCGCTATATTTCAACCAAAATAAATTGATAGTAAACGACAAATATATTATATCGTATCCATGGAGATGCGACTCGAGAACCGACAAGTAATTAACACGAATCTTGATTATTATCCGAGCAACAAAATATCGAGAGAGAATATTATAAAACTAGACTCGAAAATAAAGAGGAATAAAAGCAGATAAGAAAAGTGACCCAGGGATGTATTTAACCTAACGATTCACACAATTAACCTATTAATCATTTACCAATTTAATCCACATTCATATGAAGGATCACTAATGTAACTATAGTTTCCATGGACTGACCTATAGTAGTAGGTTAACCTAAACTCTATCTCCGTCGGGTGTCGAGAAGTAAGCTAATTACAAAAGCACACAAGATTTAACCTCCTACAGGTTCACCTATCTCGCTTGGTCTCAAAGCAAAAGCGTATTATTAATTCAAGATATCGATTATGCAATTAATTCATGAGACATTAATCACATAACTAGCATGCATTAATATTGATCGAGATACCAACACGGAAATTAAAGCGATAATTATAAATCATGAATGGGACGACAAAGCAGGTATAAGCGGATCGATCGTATAAATCTAGTCGGACATCAAAACCCAGGATCAATACGAATTTAGCTACGCATAATTAAAATACTAAAGCAATAAATAAATAAAGCATAAACTGAATTAGATAGATAAAACAGTAGGGTTCCACGATGAACAATGTAGCGACTTGAATCGGAAGATGGTGAAATCTCGATAATAAACTAATTATCAAAGCTGGAAAGAAAGGAATTAAAATAAGCTGGAACCAAAGTTAAATATCAAAAGCTGAATTTTCTCAAGAACTATCCTAATGTGAAATAATAAAAAATGAAAAGCAAGCGTGTTACATTCTAAATTAAAAGCGAGCGTCCATTGTGTGCGCATCCAGCGTTGAGATATGCGTGTATATCGCAAACCAAGGCAACCTACCTCATGGCGTGCTCTCGGCTTTCAGCGAAGGTACCCGTGAAGACTCCATTTTGTGCGAGAATTGGTGCTTCCTCGCGACTAAAAATCGCGACCAGCGGTCGCGACACACACTCATGAGCATAATTCCTGCGTCGCGCGACTTGTTGTTTCACTCCGTTCTCTCTCGTTCGGACTCCGAATTCCAATCCGTTTAACGACTTACGGACTCCTATCGAGATGCTTTTAACAAAGTCAACTTTCCAAATCCATCCTTATCAAATCCATTATGTCATATTCAACATCGTTTTCAAGCGATTCCTCTTGCGCTTGCGAGCTCGCGGTTGGGCTAGTGATTTCTCTTTATCGTGATCCACCTTTTGACATCAAAATCTATGCTAAAATGACATGAAATACACACGGCATAATATCTTCAAGGTAAACATAAATATATCAAAAGACAACTCAAAGATCACTTATCACTTAGAAGCGAAATGAATATAGCATTATAAATCATGCAAAATTGAGGCTTATCACATACAGCTTCAATTCAAATTCTTTTGTCATCTCATTTAAATCTATCTCTAGAGAACTTATGAAAATCCCATATGCAAGCCGGTGTGAGCGTTTACACATGAAACTCTCACTTTAATAGATTAAAATGTTTTATTTAGAAATCTCGTATAACAAACTTATAATAAATAGTGCAAGCAAGACACACGTGTGGACGTTTACTCACAGTGCGTACCACTTTGTTTAGAGATCAAAAAGTGGAGGTCTTGACATATTTAATTTAAAATTTAATAAGTCGGGTTTCTTGCTTAGTATTTTTGATTCAAAGGTTTGTCCATGCAAATCACGTAATCTAGCATACTTTACGTAGAACTCGACATGTAAAACATGCTCACGAATTCTAAAACATGCTTCAAAGCATTAAACCTAGCATGCTTGCTATCGCATCAATCTAGAAAACATATTACATGTTTATCTACGTAATTAAACATACATAGCATATTCTTGCATAATTTAAACAACCACGACATGCTTTGAGCGATAAAAATAAAATAAATTCATTCATCATGACCCGTTCGTGGATCATGTATTTCCACGCTAATTTATTACATAAATTTGCAAAATAAAAACCTTTAAAAATCTCGAAAGCAGACTCGCGTGCAGGCGAGGGACGGACTTGTCAAAACAGATTTGGGCGAAAATCGAAAAACGGACCGAAATTGAATTGGGCGGATCGGGTCATAAATCTTGATGCGGGTCGAAAAATGGGTGCAGGTAGCTAATGGGCGGGTCGGCCCAAGATGGGCGAACGCGTGCGCTGAACCACGACCAGCGTAGCTACCACCACGCCGCCCTACCTGCATCGTCGCCGCAGCCGGTTGTCGAGCCGCACTGCAATCAGTGCCCGGCTCGCCGCCGGTGGCTGATGTCTATCGAGCTATCGAGAAAGCGAAACCTGTCGGATGAGCTAACGGCGTGTACAGTCTACGTGCGGATCGTGCCCGTCATAAGCTATTAGCCTAGCCTCGCCCAATCTCGGTATCAAAAGCCCCGCGAGGCAGCTGCTAAGATGTCTTCCGTAATCTGCCGAGGTATCCACGAGACAACGTGCGCCCGTATGCTTGTGCGAAAAAAGCCCCGCGGTCTGGCCGGCGTTACCGAACATCTGCCGAGAAGGCGTACGCGACTTCGCCGCGTAAGGCCTGCCCGTGCACGCCGCACGACGAGGCGCCCGTGTCTTGACTCGCGCCATCTCCCTGGGCGATATTGTCCGCCCGTCGTCCGGCGCGATCGTGCGCCTTATCGCACGACATGTTGTCGGTGTGCCTCTCATCGCGTCGTGCGATGGGACTCCATCGTCATCTCGTTCTTCATGTTCTTCGTCTTCGTTCTTCATTTCTGGATCGGTTACAAAAATAAATCTAATCTAACCATGGATTTTCTCGTGGTGAAATCCGACATCCGAAAAAACAAAACAAAACATAAAAACAAGCCACAATGAGCGACAAATCCACAAATAATTAATAGCACACATAATATTCAAGCGTGAATTAATCCAAGAGCGAATCTTGATCTTAGGCTCGATACAATGTAGAAATCGATTTTAACCACTTGATGATCTATCTTGGATGTTTAATTCATCATACATTGATTATATACGACATGCACCTATATAATTAATTGCAACACGTTCTTTGTTTTCTCGTGTTCTGTGAATTTGTTGTTGGATTTATATCTTGGCGAGTTTGGTTTAGCTTGTATCAATGTTTCCTGTTACCACTATTACAATCTTCTATCGAATTGTTTACTTGATTTCATATGTTTGTCCTTTTATCTCATACATAAGTTAGATCATATAGTGTGTAGTAGTTCACGATACATATGATTGGTCAGCTTAATGAGATATAAAAGAATCACAGGTGAGACAACTTGAGGGCGAGTTGTCGGTATAAATTGAGTACATATAAGTGACTTGACTTAGTAAACATGTCTATCTTTGTGCGTCCACGGCGTATTGATGGATCACGATGAGATGAGTTCTTCTGTCGACCGTCGTGAAGAACCTAGATCCGATTATTTTCACGTTGATCTAAACCTCGATAAGGTATTAGGTGAGTATGAGTTGCTGACCATCACTTTGACTTGTTATGGGTGAGGGTTACATGAGATAACCTAATATTATCTGCATCTTGGGTGGTGGCAGTGCTTATATGTCATGCTAGTTACATGTATCGAGTCACCGTATCCGTTTAGGATGATGACGTCCCCATAAGGAGCTCAAAAGGTTTATTGTACTAAATCGATTGAGTTATCTCAAGTACAATAATGAGGTTGAGTGGTACTACTTAAGGAATTAAAGTAATTAATTATTTTAAGCGATCGAGCAGCGTAAATAATTAATGGACGTCGCGATATCTTAAATACGAGGATTCGTTAAGTCTAAGTGCGAGCCGACCAACTTCCAAAATAAAGGGGTAAGTCGACATTTATTCTCTAGTGGCATGAATAAATGTTTATGAATTAATTATGTTACGGGTTGAACATAAGATAATTAATTTATTTGAGGCCCATATTTATTCCTTGCATTTGATCCACAGGTGGCCCGTCGGGCTGTTACTTGATGAAAATCGTCCACCTCATAAGAGTCCCTACGGGACTCTGTTTTGATCCTCTCTATCTAAAGAGATATTATTATATTTATTAGATATGCGAAATCAATCTAGATAGGATTTAGGGTTGCATTATAAACATAAGGTGAGAGAAAATCGAACCTTAATCTAAGAGAAGAAATTTTCGAAAATATACTATTCCATATAGTTAGAATTTTGAAATCTCTGGAAATAAGGAAGAAGGCGAATTTACGCGTACTTTCCATAGATTGTCTCGCTCGACATTGGAGTTTAGGCAATCGGGATACGATCCGAAGATAAAAGCACGAGTTTGATCGATTCTTGTCCAGAGCAAATTCGCGGTAAACACGAGAAAACACCAACGTGTTGCAATTAATTATGTAGGTGCATACTGGGTATATAATCAATGTATGGTGAATTAAACATCCAAGATAGATCATCGGAGAGGTTAAAATCAGATTTCCTTACATTTGTCGGACAAAAGGAGGATCGAGACTGGTGCTTTGATCTTCGGGCGTATTCCGTTGCCAAAATCGATGTTGAGTGAGCAATTATGGAATCTTGAAAATCGCTTTCTTCTCATAATCTCGAAAATCACAATGAACACAATATAATTTTTGAAAATCTCTTAGCATAGGATTTTTACTCGATTTTCTCTCCTTATATTTATAATGCAACCTAGAAACCTATTAGGATGGGATCTGCATATCTAATAAATATAATAATATCTTTTCGAGATAGAGAGAATCGAGCAGTCGATGGGACTCTATCATGAGTGGGCAATTCTGACTCCGGGCCTTGATGGACTAGCCCGGTGATCAAATGCACGAGGAATAAGATGGACCTCTAATAAATTAATTATCTTATGTTGACCCGAACATAAATAATTAATCGTAAATATTTATTCATGCTACTAAAGAATGAATGTTGACTTACCCTTTATTCGAAGTTGAGTCGAGCTTGAACTTAAACTTCACGAATCCTCGTGTCTAAGATATCGCGTCCGTGGTGTTATAGCGTTACGATTGCTAAAATAATTAATCTTTAATTCGCTTGGTGGTACCACTCGACCTTATTATTGTGTTTGAGATAACTCGATCTGCGGGGTTTAGTGCGATAAGCACACGAACTCTCAGGAAATCATCGTCTAAAGGATCTGGTGACTCGATATAGGTAACAACGTCTGACTGCTGACCTGCCCCAGATCGAAGAATATTTGATTATCTCGTGTAACCTCGCCCATGACAAGTCAGTGATGATCGACAACTCATCTCACCAAAACTGTCGGTTTAGATCGGCGTGAAGTCACCGGATCTGGGTTCTTCGCTCGATCGATGAAAACTCATTCATTGATCGTCATCGTCGAGGCGTGCCGGTATGAACAACGACCGTCGGTAACTGTATCTATACCGCGGCTGTCGCGGGCAACTCGTCCTCAGTATCTCGGCGTGATCATGTCTCTGCTGAAACTGACCAGATTATCTGGAACTGTGATCTTCCACGTTGTATGATCTAACATATGAGATAAATGGACATACATATGCGATCAAGTAAACAATTCGAATGAAGATTGTAATAGTGGTAACATGAATCATTATATAGGCTCAGCCAAAGCGCTTCGATACTCTAAATCAACGATGTACCTGAGCGGTCGGTCGACTACCGGCGGCTCGAGCTCGACTCGTGTAAATTTTACTCGGCTCGAGTTTAAATTCGAGCCTTAATTTAAGCGAGTTTGGCTCGTCCAAATTTTCTTGACTTCGACGGTTCGGGCTACTTTCGTTAAAGGCTCGTTTAGTGAGCTTCGAGACGACTTGAACTTGATCGTTTATGAGAAAAGCTCTCATGCTCGAGTGTTCATAGTTGGAAAAGTACAATTCGGTACAAATTAGCAAGCAAAAAAAAACTTTCTAATATCTCGTTGCCAAATTGCTACTCTTTAACATCAAAATACATCTACTTAAAAACCTCGATCATGCCATTACATCGACTTGCTTCCAATTAAGAAAATACGCTTTGCAAATTCTGACAAAAGCAGAAAATTAAACAAGCAGAGAGTTGCACAAGTTCAATTCAAGTAATTTACTATCTAATTTTAGTAATAAACAAACAATCACATACAAAATACAAGCTAACAAAAAAATATAAATAAAACACATTTAGCGACAACAATGGATGGTGCGGCGATGGGAAAAAGAACCAAACCAACGGGTTTGGATGGCCGCAACAGGACGAGACACGGGCGGGATGCGGCGGAGAGGCAGCGACCAGGCAAGAAGGCACTGACAGGCGGGATAGGAAAGCACGATGCGATGAGGATGAAGCGGCGAGGCAGCGTCGGGTGGCGGAGTAAGGAGGCGAGGTTCTTGAGTTTGGGAGGCAGAAAAGTGAGAAAGATGAAAATATGGAGGGGCGAGTTTGGAATTTAGGAATAAGATTTAAGGTTGTCATTATATATATATATATATATATATATATATATATATATATATATATAGGGGTTGGATCAGGTGAGAACTTATCTTTTTGAGAACTTGAGAACTATGCACAGCATAAAATTGATGAATAAAACTGTATAAAGTTGTGCATAACGAAAACATTCTAAAATTGTTACCCAACAAAATAATTTTAGAAAGTTTTCGTTATACAACTTTATCTATCTTGTGAATCATCTTCAACGTCTTATGCATGGTTATGAGTTATAAAAAGATGTGATTCTCATTTGATCCTCCTATATATATATCTTTACAATATAATTTGGTTGACTATATATTCTTTAGTTAATCAATTTAGAATAATAACTACAATCATTAAATAATTATTAAAATTTAATAAATATAATATGTAACCAATAAAATTAATCTGTATTTATTTAATTTAACAATAAAGTGTAGATCTAATAAAATAATTAACATGTACTTGAGTAATAATATATCTAGATATTTATGGTAGTTTTGAAGATATATTGAATGATTAATAAGAAATATTATCATCATTAAACTCTTATGATGAACTTATCAAATAATCTACAATTGTGTTCTATTTTTTGTTTCTCAATTTAATAGATTGGGTTAAACACTAGAGTTGTAGTTATGAATCTATGTAGCACATGATTAAATAAATAAATTATTATAATACACATAGATAAATTAACAAGATATATAAATTGAATATAATATTTGGTATCATTAATTTGAATTAATTTCTTTATGAAGAGTGTAGATTATATATATATATATATATATATATATATATATATATATATATATATATATATATCGATTCACTAATATATTATAGCTAAATGAACATATGTAATCAATGCGTAATAATAAAGCATAAATTTAGTAAAATAATTAGCATGTACTTAATTAATAAGATATCTAGATATCTATAGTATTTTGAAGATATATATATTATATTGAAGATTTATCATCAATGAACTTTTATTATGAACTTATCAAATAATCTGCAATTGCATTTTATTTTTTGTTTATCATTTTAATAGACTAGATTAAATACCAGAGTTGTAGTTATGAATCCATGTAGTACATGATAAATAAATTATTATAATAATATGAGATTTGAAATTTATATTTTTAATATTTGGTGATATATATAACAACTAATGTGGTGTAATTGTATTTTATGTTTATAATATTTATAGTATATTAAATATAAGGTTGGTATAATAGTTTTTTTTTCCTTTAACATCAATTTACTATTTACTATTATGTATTTTAGATTGCATAATTAATTATCAAAAAGTTTAGAGTGCTAATTAAATTGAATATATAAAATAATACTAGTTCTTATATTCTTAAATTGTATTCATTTTCTCATTCTAGTTGATTGGATGGAGTGCTATAACTGAAAATGAATAAGCATATTAATTGAACTAAGAGAACTATTTGATGCATTTTATGTATATTACAAAACAACTTAGTTATATTTTTCTATTAACTTTTAAGTAATATTATGTATTATTACATGAAGTACATAAAATTCATATTATTAGTTATATAAATTAGACATTCTTAGTTCATTAGTATATAAGTTAGATGAACTTTATATTAGAATTATGAATTATTATTATATTTATCTTATAGTCAATTAGTTATGTAAGTTATTTGTAATTTATTTTTAGAATTAAAATTATAGAGATATAAATACAACTATATAACTCATATATACTTGTATACTTTTATATTATAATTATCTAAATTGATATTTACATTCATAAGATAACTTAATAGATATTGTTATTTTTTTTAGTTTTCAAAATCAATATCTCATTATATTAATTAATTTTCATATAATGATTTTACTTTATAATACACATGGAAATATATAGTAAGGTTTTATTAAAATAAAAAGTACATATAATAAATAAACTGAATAATTAGTTAATTAGATAGATAAGTTAGATGAAATTTATATTAAAACATGTATTTTATAATTTATTATTTGTTTTAATTATTTATATATATATTATTTATTATCGATTCTTCATCTATATGCTTATTTGTTGCTAAATAATTCTAATTAACTTATATTTTATAATTATTATTTATTTTAATTATTTAAATATATAAATAATTTATTATTTTATATATTTGTGAACATGTTCGAATCGGGGTTCATGAACAGCTCATTTGAGTTCGAGCCAAACATGTTCGCGAGCCTACAAGCGAACATCTCTAAGCTCGAGTTCGACGATAAGCTTATCGAGCTCGATTGACTTCGAGTTCGGCTCGTTTACAAAACAATCGAATTTCAAGCGAGCTTTTTGGTAGAGTTAGAATAGCTCACGAATGGTTTCATTTATTTACAGCCTAATATCAAATCGTACTTGAGGTAGATAGGACATGCATGTTGATTTATTTTACATGACTTGGTCTATCGTTTGTTGGGTGAACTAGAATATAAAATATAATTTTTATCCATATATAAAATTTCCGAAATATTAGGAAATGGTGTCTTAGTCGTCATTTTTTTAATCTAAGCATAAACAGTTTCTCAGATTGTACCAAACTTTCAGGTTTGTTTGATTGGTTCTACTTCACAAAGTGGGGTTTAATCTGAGGAAAAACCAATATAACAAGTATGTAACAATTTTCAAATTCTTTTATGGAAATTCCAAATGGTATAAAATTGTAATACCCGCATTTTACGTGGCGGAGATTAGCTCTGATTAAGAGTTTTATAAGGCGGACATTGCATCCTTAAGAAAGAGTTGTTCAAGTTAGAAGCTTTTACGTTAAACTTGGCGTTTAGGAGATAAATTGGACGATTTGAGATAGAAACCGAGATAAGATTCTTAGATCTTATTTAGAATAAGAAGGCTAGATTCGAGAGTCTTGAAATGATAGATATATGCTCAATGAAGTCTTGATTTGAGAAAATTGAGAATTTTAAAATCTATGTTTTGTGGCATCGGCGTTTGCCGATTAAGCTCGATTAAGAGCAAAATATTTAAAATGGTTTTGAGGTCAAAATATTTTTAATAAGTATATTTTGATGATTATGAGTTATTATTGAGTTAAAGAGATTCAGTAGAGATTGTTTTATCGGATAATTAGTTTTGATTTCTTGCTATAAAATGCTATACATTATTTTACAATATTTATATTTAATTTTCTAAAAGGAAGTGATTATTATTTATTAAAGAAAATGAGAAAAATAAAAGAAAGAAAAAACTTCTAGAAAGAGGTGAATAATCACCTTATTTAAGAAAAAAAAAATAAATGAATTATTACATAAGTATATACATTGAAATATGAAATAACACTATTCAATCCTCATTTCTTCCCATTTTCATCAAAACATACACTTGCACACACAATTTTCGAAATTCTTGAAGCGAAAATAGAAAGACCAATAGTTGAATTTTCGATCCGTCTTGAATCGGTATAATCTAAATCTCTAGAACACATCTGGTTTGAAAATTTTAAAAATATGATCCTATGTATATTTCAAATTTTCGGTCATTTTGAAGAATTATGAAGGAGTATGTTTTGTTTGATTATTTCATGAAATTATGATGGGTTCGGCGTCTACGTATTGTTTAACTTTGAATTTGTGAAGCATATGTTTATTGTTTGGAATTTCATGAAATTTTCAAAAATATGAGGTGCTTTGATCTTGAATAAATGATGTTGATATGATTTAATTGCCTTCATATATGTGTTATTGGATTGATATAAACATGTTTGGAGCAAGAAAAACGTTTGAAATCGAAACTATATTGAATTTCCCAAAATGGCCGAAACCCTAGCTCTCATAATGTTGGATTTTTTATTTTTATTTCATCATTTTGACTTCATATTTGGATTCTATGATATGAATAATGCTTAAAATGATTTATTCGAATTTTTTGGCCGACGTAATCAAAAGTTGTAAAATTTTATTTTGCCGACAAAAATGGGTTTTCAATGCTAAAGCTTTGATTTTTATGTTTTAATGATTGATTGATGATCTTTGATGATATTTGAGCATGTATAAAGGTTTTTTATTGTTAGATGACGTCTCACGTGGTTTTTACGTCGGACATAAGTTATGTCTTAAGGGGTCGTTAGGGTTTTGGTTAAGATTGGATAGTTGAAGTTGATGTTGAGTTTTCTATGCTCATTTAGACATATGGTGATGATTTGGTGGTGTTTGGGATAAGTTTGGTTGGTTTGGTTTTGATATGGCGATCTTTTATAAGCGTTACTCAGCCGAAATTTCGTTAGAATTTGTTTGCTTAAGATGTTAAGAGGATCTGATGACCCAGTGTTGATAAACCATGCGTCTTGATATCGAGAAGATATAGTCGTGTCGACGACTAAAGTTATGTTCTTGTTTGGTTCTTGATAGAAGCATATGCGGTTTTATCTTGAATGATGACCCAAGTGGGAAGAAGAACGAAGTGAAGATAGAAGGTACAATCCTCGAGTGACTGTCGCCAGGTGGGTAAACATATTTTATATAATGATATGCTTATGCTTTTGTATATTTTCAAATGATAATATGATATGCTTTTGCATAGAAGATTATATGATATAATATGCATTTATTGAAAAGTTGATTGACTTGCAAAGTTTTGAGCATGAGCATAAGGATAATGCTTACCTATCCACGAGAAAGAAAGAAAGAAATAAATGACCGGCGTCGGGTATGGTAGTAGTTGGTAACCCGGGACCAACTCGGGTATGTGATGTTAAGGTGTTTGAGAGGAGACATCTTCTCAACACGAGAAAAGAATCGTGGATATGGGCGGGAAAGAAAGTTGCATCTGAACATGAAACATGCATATGCATATGATATGATGATATGAATATGAATGAGAACATTTGAGCGACCTTATCACGGTAATTTCAATAAAACCCACGCATAAGTTTATTTTATGGCAAGTCGAGTTTATAATCCTAAGGGCAAAGTTTTAAATATTTTATGTTTTTGGCGTATACCAGAGTGTATTTTGTACTCACGCATTGCATATATTTCTAAATATGCGAGGTTGAGCTCGAGAGGATCTTTGGAATCGAATCTTTGCAAAGGAACTTCTCTAGATGATTTGATTCATGACAATATGTTTAATTGTTAATATTGTTCATTTGATGTTAACACGTTTTGTTGCCCGAGAGTTATGTCTTCACATAATTCTGACCACGTTTTTCTTGCGGTCTTTGGCCTTTAATTGCTTATGTGCTCCTATGATGAAGTGATCATGTTCAATGCTATGTGAATAAGGATTTACTTGAATGCTCAGAATTGTTTTCGTTGAATTCATTATTATGATATTGGATCATTGTTGAATCATGTTTTAAGGCGTTGATAAATTCTCAAAATTTGTCGAGGCATGTTATAAATGTACATTCTTGATATTGGCTATCCGTTGTGGTTAATTGTCCTCAGTTGTTGTCCTTCTCGTTCGATTCTTCATTGTGGTTTGAGGACCTAAAATCATCATTTGTTCAATTCCATTTTACCTCTTTAGTCCATAAACATTTGAATCATTTTGATAAAAGTTAGTATCCTATTTGCTCCTTGAGATATTTTGATCATTGTTGACGTTATTAATTATCAGAATTTCCTTCTTAACCCAAGTCACGGCCTAATTACTTGATTAAGTAGTTGGGCTGTGACAAAAATATAAAGTTTGAGATGGAAAATTAACTGTGTCGCAAACACATTGCATCCAATTAGTGTTGGTTTGGAGGCATTATATGGTACAGTTTTGGGCAGTAGAAAGGAGCTTTGTTGGTTAACATATAATTTTTGGCCCTATGTTTATATAATTGATAATTGAATGAGATTCTTTTTTTGTCTCCAAAGCAACTCAAAGTGTGCTGAGAACCTGTAACAAAAATATGCCATTTTGTGTTTATGACTTATTTGTTTAATAATTGTATATCGTTTATTTTGACATTTAACTATTCATATACCCCGAACAAGTTGAATAGAGTGAATTTTGATAAGTAGGGATGACAATAGGTCGGATCGGGATCGGATCTTGTTAGGTTTAGATTGATTCAAATTTTTTGCTTGAATTGAATCCGGTCTAGAT
Organism: Salvia rosmarinus; assembly: GCA_036937905.1. NCBI lineage: Eukaryota > Viridiplantae > Streptophyta > Magnoliopsida > Lamiales > Lamiaceae > Salvia > Salvia rosmarinus. The sequence goes on along the minus strand of CM072824.1, from coordinate 29,153,375 downwards.
CTATTGGATCCAAAAAATTAGATCTAGATTGGATCCATAAGATCTATAGGATCCGAGGTCTAGACCATGATCCACATGTTTTCTTCTAAAATAAATCTTAAATCAACCATAATTCACAATAACAACATGATAATAATCTAAATACACAATAACAATATAATAATTATTTATAATTTCTACAATCATTACTATCTGAAGATGTTATTTACATATTTACTTTTATTTAAATGACATCAAATAATATTCAAAGGAATAGACCACTCATATATAATTCATATACCAATTTTTCTTGGATTTCTATCTTGAAAGCGAATGATTTTGCTTGTATACAATGTTTCATGTTACCACTATTATAATCTCTTATATGAATTATTGACTTGATTGCATATGTATATCTCATTATCTCATACAAAAGTTAGATCATACAGTGTATAGAAGATCATAGAAGTCTGTATGATTGGTTAAGCTTATTGAGATATAAAAAGGATCGCAGTTGAAACAACTTGAAGAAGAGTTGTCGGTATAGGCTGCAGTATAGATAAGAAGTGACTTGACTTGGTTGTTTGTCTATGCTGGTACGTCTTGACGTATTGATGGATCACAGTGAGATGAGTTCTTCTATCTGACCGTCGTGAAGAACCTAAATCTCGGTGAGTTTATGTTGATCTAAACCTTGATAAGGTTTTAGGTGAGTATGAGTTCTTGACCATCACTTTGACTTGTTATGGATGAGGATTACATTAGATAATCCAGATTGACACATCTTGGGTGGTGGCATTACTTGTATATCATGCTAGTTACTGTGTTGAGTCATTTGTATCCGTTTAGGATGATGGCGTCCCTTAAGGAACTCAAAGGTTTATTATACTAAACCTGCGGTTGAGTTAGCTCGAGTACAATAATAAGATTGAGTGGTATTGCTTAATGAATTAAAGAGATTAATTATTTTAAGCGATCGAGAATCTATAAATAATTAATGAGCGTCGATATCTTAAATCTGATTCGTAAGTTTAAGTATAAGCCAGCTCAACTTTAGTAATAAAGGCAAGGCAACATTTATTCTATATTGGAATGAATAAATGTTTATGAATTAATTTATGTTACGTGATGAGCATAAGATAATTAATTCATTTATGTCTATCTTTATTCCTTGCATTTGATCTCTAGGTGGCCATCAAAGTTTTTGCCATTGAAAATTCGCCCATTACCTTGTAGAGTCTCACTTTGGGACTACATTACGATTCTCAGTATCTGAAAGATATTATCGATATTGTTATATATCGAAAGATAATTATTCTAGATATGTTTTATCTACAAAGCTATGATTGTATTTATTAGATATCGGGGATCTATCTAAATAGGATTCTAGGAGCATTATAAATATAAGGTGAGAGAAAATCATATAGAACTATTCCTATAATTGAGTTTTTGAAAATTTTGAGGTAGAGGAAGAAGATGAATTTTTGCAGTATTCTCCATAGATTGCTCTCATTCATCATTGGAGATTTGGCAACCGAGATACAGTTTAAAAGATCAAAGTTGTATGGTGAATTAAACATCCAAGATAGATCCTCGGAAAGAGGGTAAAATCAGATTTCTCTACAATTGGTATCAAAGCCTGAGATCAGAATCTTCGCTCTGTTTGATTAATTCACGTTTAATTATTACGTGCACAATAATTAATCGCAGTTCTGTCGTTCATCGTGGCTCAGTTGTTTGGTTTTTTGTTGAATTTGTTTTTCACCATGAGAAAATCCGTGATTAGATTATGATTTATTTTTGTAAATTAAATCAGTAAAAGCGAAACGAAGATGAAAACACGAAGAGCGAGATGACACGATAAAGTCCCATCGCACAGACACGGCGAGAGACACGTCGGCGGCAGCATCGTGTGATAAGGTGCATGGCCATGCCGGACATCTTGGTAGGACAACAACATTGACGGGGAGATGGCGTGCGAACTTAGCGAGCGGGTGCGCGTCGTGCGGCAGCAGGCGGAACCCGGCGTGCGGTCATCGCGAATCTTCTCAACGGATGCGATGTTGTTCGACATCTCGGTAGGATCGACAAAGTGTCGGGGCGATAGCACACGCAGCGGTAGCGCATGGCGTGTGAGCACCGATGTGCGTGTGCTCGGCATTGGGTGAATATCGGCGAAGCCTGGCGTGTACGGCATCGGCGTGAGCGCTTGCGGGCACCCGATCTGCTGAAGTGCAGGCGGTGGCGACACGGCGCGTATGCGTGCGGTAACTTATCGCTCGGCGGCTCAGGGGTGGCGTCGGTAGGGAAGCGGTAGGCAAGATGGGAAACCTCAGCGGTGGTGTGCGGGTGAACAAGCATGGCGGGCATGCATCCATCGTCGAACCATGCGCGCGCTCGGCTACACTAAGCGGGTGACATGGCGGCGGAAGATTTTTCGATCCGACCAACCCAAATCCTTTATTCGGCCCGATTTTTATTTTTGGCCTAAATTCGGTTTGACTAGTTCGGTCCGTGCCGGTGCACGTGAGGCCCGTTCGAGATTTTTTAGATCATGCTGCAAAATTTATGTAATAAATTAGTTGAAATGCGAGGATCCGTGAATAGACGCGATGAGCGAGTTTTATTTTGTTTATCGTTCAAAGTATGTTGTGGATGTTTAAATAATACAGTAGCATGCTATGTATGTTTAATTACGTAGATAAAATTGATATATGTTTTCGTGATTAACTACGTTTAGCAAGCATGCTAAGTTTATCGCATTTTAAAGCATGTTTTAGAATTACTGCGTGTTTTACATGTTGAGTTCTAGAAAGCATGTTAGAACAACGTGATTTGCATGGACAAATCTTTTGAAACAAAAGACTAAGCAAAAATCGGCGTATTAATTCTTAGATTAAAAGCGTCGAAGACCTCCACAATTTGATCTCTAAACAAAGTGATGCGTGCTTTGAGTAAACATCGACACGTGTGGCTTGCTTGCCTTGTTTATCATAAGTTTATTAGATAAGACAACTTGAGGGCGAGTTATCGGTATAGGCTGCGGTATAGATAAGAAGTGACTTGATTTGGTTGTTTGTCTACATGCGATGCGTCTTGGCGTATTGATGGATCATAATGAGATGAGTTCTTCTATCTTACCGTTGTGAAGAACCTAGATCCTTGGTGACTTTACCTTAATCTAAACCTCGATAAGGTTTTAGGTGAGTATGATTCTTGACCATCAATTTAACTTGTTATGGGTGAGGGTTACATGAGATAACCCAGATTCTCCGCATCTTGAGTGGTGGCGAGTGCTTGTTGGATTTGTATAATGAAAGCGAGAATGGTTGAGCTTATATCTGATGTTTCCTATTACCACTATTGCAATCTCCTATCTGAATTGTTTACTTGATTGCACATGTATGTCGATTTATCTCATATATAAGTTAGATCATACGATGTGTTCTCCTCATCACACAAATCTGTATGATTGGTCGAGCTTAATGAGATATAAAAGGATCTGGCAGAGACGACTTGAGGAAGAATTGTCGGTATAGGTTGCGATATAGGTAAGTGACTTGAATTGGTTGCATGTCTATCTTTGATGCGTCTCTAACGTATTGATGGATCACGGTGAGATGAGTTCTTCTATCGGCGGTCATGAAGAACCTAACTCTCGGTGACTTTACGTTGATCTAAACCTCTATAAGGTTTTAAGTGGATATGAGTTGCTGACCATCTCTTTGACTTGTTATGGATGAAGGTTACATGAGACAACCCAATATTCTCTACACCTTGGGTGGTGGCGGTGTTTGTATGTCAGGCTAGTTACAGCATGTCAGTCATCGTATCCGTTTAGGATGATGGCGTCCCTTAGGAGTTGAAAGGTTTATTGTACTAAACCTGCGAGGTTGAGTAAGCTCAATTACAATAATAAGATTAAGTGGTACTACTTAAGGAATCAAATAGATTAATTATTTTAAGCGATCGAGAATCTATAAATAATTAATGGACGTGCGATATCTTAAATACGGGGATTCGTGAAGTCTAAGTGTAAGCCGAGGCTCGACTTGGTAATAAAGAAATAAGTCGACATTTATTCTCTAGTAACATGAATAAATGTTTATGAATTAATTTATGTTACAGGTGAACATAAGATAATTAATTCATTTGAGGCCCATCTTTATTCTTTGCATTTGATCCCGGTTTGGTCCATGAGGCCTTGTCTTTGGCGATAATTTCGCCTCCACTAGTAGGTCCAGCTGAGACTGCATTACGATTCTCCTATCTAGATAGATTATATCTTATATCATTAGATATTGAAGGATATTTTTCTAGATATGGTATATCTGAAAAGATATGATTGTATTTATTAGATATCACGGAGATCCTATCCTATTAGGATTTTAGGGATGCATTATAAATCTGAAGAGAGAAAATCGGAAGAACTATTCCATAAGTGAGATTTTCGAAAATCTCGAGTTGTGAAAAGGCAAAATTTTGCGGTATTCTCTATAGATTGCTCTCGCTCGGCATTGAAGTTTTGTAAGCGGGATCTGATCTAGAAGATCAAAGCAGAGTCTTGATCATCCTTTATCGATAAATTCGCGACTAAACACGAGAAAACACCAACGTGTTGTAATTAATTATATAGGTGCATGCTGGGTATATAATCAATGTATGGTGAATTAAACATCGAAGATAGATCCTAGAAAGGGTAAAATAAGATTTTCCTCGGTGATTGTATGTCGTACTAGTTATGCACGTATCAGTCACCATATCCGTTTATGATGATGGCGTCCTTAAGGAGCTCAAAGGTTTATTGTACTAAACCACGCGGGTTGAGTTAGCTCAAGTACAATAATAAGGTTGAGAGGTATTACTTAAGGAATTAAAGAGATTAATAATTTTAGCGGTCATAATCTTTAGAAATAAATAATGGACGTGCGATATCTTAAATACGAGGATTCGTAAGTCTAAGTGCAAACCCGACTCAACCGGTAATAAAGGGGCGAAGTCGGTATTTATTCTCTAGTGGAATGAATAAATATTTATGAATTAATTTATGTTATGGGCTAAGCATAAGATAATTAATTCATTATATCCTAATCTTTATTCTAGCATTTAATTATCGAAATTTGGCCCATCAAGGTCTCTTCTTCTTTGAAATTTTGCCCATCGCCTTGTAGAGTCGACTATGACTGCATTACGATTCTCGGTATCTAAAAGATATTGATATAATGTAGTAACAAAAATCTCTTAGTCTAATTAGAGCTTAAGTAAGCATTAATTAGAGCTTAAAGACATTCATCCTTAAAATTTATAAAGAAGTGCATAATAAATAAGTAAACAATAGAAATTCGATTAATTGCCAATCGAAGGAATAGAATTTCATTAGAAGCAAGTTTTAGTATGATAAAATAAAGAGATATATGATTATTATTGTTTGTTGAAGGAAAACTTTCATTAAATAGAAATTTTTAAAGAAATGCATTAATTATTATTTATGTGAGATTTCTTTATAAAATGAAATGAAATAATGTTTAAGCTATTAAGCGGCTTAAATCAATTTATTTTATTTATATATAGTGATAAAGAAATTATTTTCTATGATTTTTGAAATTTATGAATTTATAGACTAATTATTTAAATTTTTACATATGAGAGAATTAAATCTATAATTATATGATATATGTTCCAATAATGGATTTAATTATTTTAGATCTTTATATTAATGAGAAAATTGAGTTTGTACTATTAAAGAATATTAATGATCAACATTAGAAATTTTAGAAAATACTTATTCATTTAAAAAAAATTAATAAATGAGAATAAAATGAATAAATAATAAGGCTACATATATATATATAACTAGGACATATCCTAAAGGGGAGGGTAAGCAAATAATCCACCAACGAATTATATCGACACCATAACTTCAATGAGCGTGAACTTGATTGAATAATAGTAATCGAACTTGATTGAATAATAGTAATGCTGAGGCGAAAAGCATTACGACTGTTGACTAGACGGTCAACCACATAGCATCTATTATCGAGACTCATGACAAAATATCATAATAGCAAATCTTGTTCCCAATCTTAGAGCAAAATAAAGGGACAGAATACATCAACAACGAGAATATGAATATATAACCTGACATCGGCGGAAGCATATGCGAAAAAGCAGCATTTCGACCCCAGTCGCCTGCAGCCTCACTCCATCATGAAAAACATTTGAAAAGAGTTTAGGGTGAGTACTAGGCGCGCTTTCGGTGAGTTTTTATCATAAATCGAAATTCATGATGCCGTGTTCGAGCAACTTACTTGAGAAGGTTTTAAAGCGTAAATCCTTCTAAGTAAGCAAAATAAATTTTCGTTTTTCGATACGATGTTATTCTTGTTCTCCATCATAGATCCAGAACCACGGCTTGGAATGTATCCATGACCCGTCACGTCTCGGCCGGAACATATCGACCACCCGCGATATCTCGACTGAAACATATCCGATCGACCAACGCCGGGCGTATCCGGCCGACTAACTCGGTGTGGACTTGAGGTCAATCCCATCGAGAACCATAACCACCTCATTATCATTTCGTGTGGACTTAGGGTCTGTCCGCTACGATGAATACTCGAGATGGTGATCAACCCACGAATAGAGATCGGTGCACAATCACGAAAAGAACCGTATCTCGGATCGGAGAACACTAATAACTTCATTAAAACATTTCGGTAGCATGTTTTATTTTTGAAATATCGAGTAAATAACTCAAAATAAGCATATATAACCCACACGAGCAGAGGCGAAAATGTTAAGCGTGAGATATCCACGGATCCACGACTTCACCGATCGCTTTGGTAGGTGCACAGTAACAAGGCGGAACAACTTTTGAGGTCACGTCCCACAAAGCAAAGCAACAGCGTGATTGAATGAAGATCGAAGCAAAGCGGGGTTTCGACTTTCGAACCCACATTTGGCACTCTCGGGGTTTCAAATCAACTCGATCTGAGAGGGATATATATTGAGGCATCAAGACCTATAATAGGGTACCTTCAAAATATGTATGCATCTGAGTTGACACAAATCTTAGCGTGACTTAAAAATCGATGCTTATCCTCGGATCTAGGATAAACCATCCAAAATCGATGCATGAAAATGGAAACATAAGCAATATGCATGACGAGGAACATGGAATGGCAAATTATGTTGAAAATGGATAACGGGGCAAGTACTTCCTTTAGAAAACTCGAGCGACGGAAAACATCCGACATGCGAAGCATACGGAAAAACGGAATCGGTACTTTTGTAACAGACCACTGACCCAAAGTACCGATTAGTGAGACTAATACTTAGAGCGGGATTAAGGAAGTATAACGAAGACATGGGACATCGAATTGGAACATATATCAAAGAACTTCTAGAACTTTATAGCATTTGGGATTTGTCAAACATAATATACATATGACTTAGTATCTTTGCGGTGGAAAACATGTGAAATATCATATGATGAGGTATACTCGAGGTTCTACTTATCGGCAACAAAAGATTCGGCTGCTCGACAACATTCCGTCCCATGATCATTTCGACTGCATATTTAAAAATAAACATGCGGTGAGTACAAATAATACACTCAGGTGGACTCATTGCGAAAACATTTTATCGACTTTAAATTACCTTTGCCCGTCACGATAAATCGCATCCGCCCGGGATAACTTGGACGGAGGGTGACTAATCTAGGAATAATATTTTAGGGTTACAAAATTTGAGATAAAGGTACATATTAAAAGTAATCTAGCATGCTTGAGCGTAACATAAGATGATATCATAACAATTCAGTGGTTTAGGCCATCGGACCCCAAGCGTATATGAAGATATGTATTGAGGTGAAACCACAAATTCTTAACAAAAAGCGATCGAGGACCTTTGGACTCCTCAACCTTCATCCATCGCCATCAGTGAGCTCGACTGCGTTTAAAAACAAACATGCGGTGATGCGAGAAAAAGCTTTCGATGGACTCATGCGAAAACATTTTATAGATGAATTACTTTGCTTGATATCATGGTAAGTCGCGAGGGTTTTAGTTGAAAATGCCTTGTGCTTACTAAAACATTCGGTTAAATGGCGTCGCAGCGAGCATTTTTTTGGTGTGTATGATCCATATCCCATATTCTCGTTTCATCGTAACATCAGGATCAAGCGTTGAGAGGGAGGCCTCCTTCTACTGACCGTGACCGGTCGACCCATCTGGCCTGCGGTCGCGTTCGGTGTACACGTTAGCCTAGCGAGACATCGTCCTCGGCATAGGACTCGATATCGATTTCATAAAAAGGTTGGGCGCGACCCGACAAAATAACATTCATATCATCATGTTATTCCGTCCTTCGCGCCATTTAATTCGGATAGGATACATACAGCGAACAATTTTGGCGGGTAATCTTGTAGCGAGTTATCAACAATTGAAAATAAGCATTGTAATTGAATTCGGTTTGAGCGGCAAAATCACGTTTTGTTTGAAAAAGCCCACCTGGACTATGGTTCGTCTTAATTTGAGTCTAGGTTTGTTGCTCGTCGATGTCCGGTCGTCTGGATTCGCGTCACGCCTGCTGGCGATATTTTAGTGCGTCGCTCGAGTTTCTCGAGACTTCTCAAAGTCTAAGATAAACTTGATATTAAAGCGATGCGGATGGAATTCCTCCTTTGAATTGATAAACTTTCAAATCACGTATTCAATTGAATTGTTCTGGATTAACGAGATCGTTGATCATATCGTTTAACCACTTGGGTTTAGGCGTTCGGCGTATATAAATCGTGTTTCGATATAAGGGTTTTATTTTTTTAAATTCCTTTCTTACTAATGAGGTATGTTGCTCAATTAGTATGTCTTACAGCGTATTAGCGTATTTATCGAGCGTATATTAAATGCGTTTGACTTTAAAAGTCAGCGAAGTCGACAAAGGTCGACAAAAGTCGACAATTTTGACTTTCAAATAATGTTTCTTACTATTTCTTTTTATAAATTAATTTCAATTGATTTCAAATCGTAAAGTCAAATTCTCGATTTTTCATATAAATCGAAGGACTTATTAATATTTTCATAAATATTAATATTTTAAAATAATAATACCATATAATTTCGATTAATACATCATTAATTAAAGCGTTTGTCTCAAACATAGTAATCTATGTTTATAAATTTTTAAAATTCAATATGTCAAAATAATTATTAGGCACATAATTTATTATTAAGCTGAATTAAAAGGATTTAAAATCCTTATAAATTCTCGAAAATTCTCGATAATTATATAAAAATGACCAAATGATTTTCTAAAATTTTTCTAAATTAATATAGTGTATTATTATACACTATGGTCATTAATAAAATTGATATCATCCATATGATATTTGTTTGTCATTTATTAACATATATGTATATATATGTCACGGTAATTCCATTTATTATGGAATAATAGTCCAAAATTCCCAAAATTGATATCTGATTAGTATAATGTCCCAATATTAATATATATCACAATTATAACCTATAGTCCATCATAAACACTTATACATCAAGGAATAAGTCCTTTTAGCAATCGGTAATTACCAAATAATTACCAAACAATTCTTGAAAATTCAATTAAATTATATCATGCTCAAACATTATATTATAACATTGTAACATCATAACATCAATCAAACAATTGAAATCATCAAGTAAGGAGCATGTAAGCTCTCGATTTTTGAATTTCATAGGTAATTGGTTTCAAAATTCCAACAATTACATACTATGCTTATATACTATAATATGATAATATAACATCATACATTCGTCAAACCAATTGAATCATCGCGAAGATCGATAGCTCACGGTTTATTTGAATTTCAATGGGTATATGATTTCTAAAATTCTAACAATTATACCCTATGTTTATACACCATAATATAGCGATATAACATAATAACATTAATCAAAACCAATTAAATCATCACCTCGAGGAGCTTGAGCTCACGGTTTTTGATATAAATTGGTAATTGATTTCCAAAAATTCGACAAAATCACCTGACACATAATCAATATACTAGATCGATAATATACCATTGCATGTTGAAAATAAAAATCATACACCAACATATCACTCATATAGCTCACGGCTTTTTCTTAAAAATTAAGCATTTGATTTTAAAAATTCTAATAAATTCATAGGACATATAATCGAGGTCTAGAGCGTTAATATGTCATTGCATGCTTAAAAATAAAATCATACACCAACATCTGACAACCATAGTTCTCGGCCTCTCTAAATAAAAAGCTAGGGTTCTTGAAAAATTCTTAATAATTTACCATAGACTTAAAACATATCATAGATCGATAATCCATATCAAACTAAATACAAAGCAATCGGTCATCTGATATTATTTTAACATTTTTTGAAAATTATTTTAAACATAGTTAGGGTTAAAATACATATATATATAAATTTGATCTTTCCAAAATTTAACAAACAATGTAATATGTTCGTTCTAGCATACATTCTCGTATTTTAAAAATAAAAATCATCAAACATCATATATACATCAATAGATCATCCATAAGAACATTAAAACATACATAAATATATATATACATGTTTGGCTTCCATGAACAAAAGGAGAGAAAAATCGAAACCATGGTTAATGTTTTACCTTTGGAAATAGCTATGAAATCGAGAATAATGTATGGTATTTTAGGGTTGGTGAAGGAATGGAGGAGAAGGAGAGAAAATTTTTAGGAAATGGGGGCTCTCGATTTTCTGCGGACAATGGAGGGAAAGAGAGAAATGTGAGAGTGTATTGTGTTTGAAGTGTGTGGGAGAAGGTATATTGAAATGGGGAGAAGGGAAGAGTCCTCTCCTCATCTACTCTCTCTCTTGGCCTCTCACTCACAAAGCATAAAAAATGCAGCAAAATGGTAGTGGGATGGTGATCATTAGCTAGGCAAAAAGGGGCTTGTCGTTGAATTGATCAAAAGGTAAAAACATGCTTGTTTACATGGTGTGGCGGCGCATATGTGTGTTAAGGGGTGATTTTATTTTATTTGATCCTAATACAATGTATTAATCCACATATAAATCATAGATATATAATACATAGAAATTAAATAATTAAATCATCACATTGCGATTAATTAAAATAGCGTGAAAAATAGGTACAAAAATATAAATCACGCTATTGTTGATACTCATGTCATTACCGTGTTAAACATACTCATATATATCATATTATATGATTTAGATAATAAATAATAGCATAGGATAATTTAATGGTATCATTTATGTGAAAAAAACTAGTTTAATAAATTAGGGTTTTAGAAAATGTATATATATACTATCGAGTTTTATAGCTCAAAATTGATTTTAATGCTTAATAATACTGTAATTATATAAAATAATAATAGAAAATTAATTATAATAATTTACGGATTAATAAACCCATTTTAAGCGTCTCAGGCGTTGGCGTTAACGTTCATAATTGACTCGTCTCAAAATGGTAGTAGTAGCTCGTACTTACTTTATAAATACTATTCCATTAATATAGGAATTAATGAAAATCATGTCCGCTTGAGAATCACGCCGCCTTGGTGGATCACGTGCTTGGATCGTAAGTATTTTCGTAATCAGACACGTGGAACACATTGTGAACATTCCCAGTTCGCCAAGAGCCAACCTATAAGCTCATCGGACCTATCCTCTCTAGATCTCATACGGTCCTATAAAATGGGTCTCGCTTCCTTTCACCAAATCAACAATTCCTTTCACGGAGAGACCTTAAGAAACACTTTGTCTCCATCTTCAAATCAGAGTTCTGACACTACGCAGATCAACAGAAGATTTTTTCCTATCCCGAGATTCTCTTATCCTCAACAGAATCGCCTGGACGATCTCGATCATCTCGCTCATCGCATCCGCCCTATGATTTTTCTCTCACCCACTTCATCCCAATAAACGGTGATCTACATTTCGCCATACAAGGCTTCAGACGGGCCATACCAATCGTCGCCGATAGCTTTTTGTTGTAGCAAACTCAATCGAGGTAGAATATCTTCCCATTTGTACCTCGATCCAACACCACCGCCCTCAAAGATATCCTCTAGTGTTTGATCGCTCTTTCCGACCGCCCATCACCGAGAGTGAAATGCCGACTAAAGTTCGCTTTTGTACCCAATTCTTTTGCAAGCTAATCCGAACTGGATGTGAACTGGAGTCTCTATCCGAGGTAATCGATTTTGGTACCCATGTAGTCGATAATTTCTTCGACGCATCATTGGCTAACTTGTCGATCCATAAGTGCTTTGAATCGGTAGAAATGAGCACTCTTGGTAAGTCTATCCACAATTACCCATACGACCGTGTTTCCTCTTTTCGATTTGGGTAAGCTCAGAACGAAATCCATCGTTATCTCGTCCCATTTCCATTCGGTATTTCAAATGGTCAGTAGCTTTCCATGGGTGTTGATGTAACGCTTTCACTGCTGGCAACAAGACAAATGCTCGACTAACGGCTATGTCCCGCTTCATGCCTTCCCACTAAAAATTTTCCTTCATGTCTCGTACATCTTAGTACCACCGGGTGGGCGGTGTAGGTGTATCATGAGCCTCACTCATGATCTTATTCTCAAGCTCGCCGTCTCGAACGCATATTCTTCCTTCAAACAATAGGGCGTTGTTCGATGCTTCCCGAAGTTCTTAAATCCTCCGCACCTTACCCTTTCTCTCGATCTTTTCTAACTTTTCCTCCATCCTTCGTCTTTCGACAATCCTTTTCTTAGATCGACGCCGCGAGTGTAGCGATACAACTCACGATCGCCTCGGTGGTTCAACTGCTTAATCCTCATTCTTCCAAACTCCTCAACCAGTTTCTCTTCAGATAAAGAGACATCCTAGCTTGGTACGGTTTCACGACTTAAGCGCCACCACCACATTCGCTTTGCCCGTGATAGTTAATACCACAACAGAATCCTTTACTAGTTCGAGCCATCTTCTTTGCCTCATATTCAAATCTCACGTCAAGAAATACTTTAAACTCTTATGATCCGTGAAGATCTCACATCTCACCCATAGAGATGGTGTCTCCAAATCTTCAAGGTATGAACCATCGCTAGTTCCAAATCGGGTCAGTAGTTCACCATGTGGTCCGAGTTGTCGGATGCATAAGCTATCACCTTCCGCTTTGCATCAAAACACAACCTAGTCCAGTCTTAGAAGGCTCAGATAGACTATATATTCTTTGTCCGCTCGAACTGCTAGTACCGTGCGCTTGTCGCTTTTTCCTCGAGTTCCCGAAAACTCGCCTCACATTCCTCACCCAAATAATTTGATTCCTTTTCGAGTAGTCAAGGTTATCGCCTTGCAATCTTGGAGAATCCTCGATGAATCTCCGATAGTAACCACCTAGTCCTAGGAAACTTCTAATCTCATATCGAGTCCTGGTGATTTCCATCCTCGACCGCCTACTTTGGCCGGGTCTACTTTACGCCTTCGCAGACCGATGTGTCCAAGGAACATAACTTCCTTCACCGTAACTCGCACTTGCTGAACTTAGCAAAGAGTCTTTCATCTCTCAAGGTTTGCAAACCGTTTTAGTGTTCTTTATGGTCCTCTTCATTCTTTGAATAGATAAGGATATCATCTATGAAGACCAAAACGAATTTATCCAAAATGGATGAAATACTCGTCCATGAGGTCCATGAATACGGCCGGTGCATTGGTTAATCCGAATGGCATAACTATGAACTCATAGTGGCCATATCTCGTTCTAATGCGTCTTAGGTACATCCTCGCATCGTATCTTCACCGATGGTAACCCGACTTGAGATCAATTTTCGAGAATACACCGCCTCGTAGTTGATCAAACAAGTCATCTATTCTGGTAAAGAGTATTTGTTCTTTAGTGTCATCTTATTTAGCTCTCGATAATCGATGCACATCCTTAAAGAACCATCCTTTCCTCGACAAAGAAAACAAAGCGCCCCCAGGCGAAACACTCGCCTAATGTAACCTAGATCCAAGAATTTTAGATTCGATCTTTAGCTCTTCCAATTCCTTTGGGGCCATCCCGTAGGGCGCCGACACTGGAGCCGACCCGGGTTCCAGGTCGATGGTGAATTCTAATTGTCTATCAGGAGGTAATCCTGGTAGATCCTCGTGAAACACATCCGTAAATTCTCGGACAACTTCTATGTCTTCAATCCTCGTTTCGGGTTTATCCTCCCCGTTCAGGTAAACAAGGAATGCATGGCATCCTTTCTGGTTCATCATCCTTCTCGCCTGTAGTGCCGATACAATCGGGATTCTTCTTCCCATGCTGATTCCATGAAATGCGTGGCTTCTTGCCCAGGAAAGTGAAACGAGACTTTCCTTTCCTTACGAAGAATCGTGGAATGGTTCTTAGCTAACCAGTCCATTCCTATGATGATATCTACGTCATCCATGGGTATTATGTTTAGATCGCTAGCCGTAACCTTAAGTGATCCTAATGTCAACTCTAGGTTCGAGCAAAAGTGTGTAATACCATAATCCCTCCTATAGGCGATGAGATTCTCATATCCTCGCTCTTTTTCGCACTTAAGGCCCAACATTTCACGCATGATTTTACTATAAATGAACGCGAAGCACCAGATCGAACACTATAATAATATGTTGAGAAGAACTCCCATACCGCCAGTGTTCCGATTTTACTCGCTTGGCCTCGGTAGAGCGTAAGCTCTAGCCCTGGTCGGCCGAGGCCGACGGGTGCTTGTCCTCATGGTCTCGCGCGTCCGCCGCTCGCTGCATTCTGCCCGCCGCCGTCATGCGTGGTTGACGCCTTTGCTGTGGAGGTTGTTGCTGGAGTTGTTGTTGAGGCTGGGTTGGAATCAAGGCGAGGTTGGGCTAAACCGATAGCCCTAAGCGGTTGGGCGTTGCCGGGTTGGTTTGCCTCGTAATTGCTTCCATGCGCACTCGAGCAATTATCGCATAATGCCCTCTCTGTCCGCACTTGAAACAACACAACGCTTGCCGGCACATTCCCTTGTGCACCCTATGGCATTTAGGCATGGAGGAGCCCTTATCTCGATCCTCGGGCCTCTTGTCGTGGAGCAAAGTCGCTCTTTTCCACCTTGTCCCGGCTGACCATATTCCTCGCCACGGGCGCCAGGACTAGCATCCCATAGTTCCCTGTTGTTATTTCCGCGATCGTTCCCACTTCCCTTTCCTTTGTCCATCGCACAGTGTGTCGAGCCGACATCGACTTATCGTCAGCATTGTCGCCTCAATATCTAAAGCTCGCAAGAGCTTCAGCAGTAAGTCGTCTCCATGGTCGGCAAGAGACATCCGTATCTCCGCCTCGCACTGATCTAAACTTTTCCGACATTTTCAAGTCGGTTCACCGCTCTGTGCATACATCGACAAGTCGCAGAAAGCGCGATCATAGTCGGTCACGATAGTTTCTTTGCTCAGCAGAAGAATTCTACCCTTTCTCTTCCTATAACTCTTGGGTATGTATTTCATACATCTCTTTCTTAAAGTCCTCCCATGAGAACTCTTCTAGTTGCTCGAAGAAAGGTCTTCTTTTCGCCTCCCACCGTAAGTCCGCTGGTCCATTGTTGAACGCTACACGATGGTCCGCCCTATGTCAGCATCTCGTAAAATCAATATTCGCTCAACGGCTCTCACCCATTGTTCATTCTTCGGGTCGCCTTTTCCATTAAAGATGAGGGTTCTGCCTTAAAATAATTCCTCTACCCCACGATCGGGTTGAGGTGGAGGTGGTTGGGTATGTCTTCGCTTCTGCTCGGGATCCTACCCTTCCTATAGGTCTTTCCCACCGCCTCCGGGTTCTTGTTCGTGGTTTCTTCTGAGGAATTCTGCTAATAAAACACATAATCGTTAATCACTTGTCTCTTTCATAACTTAACACGCATAGTATCATTATAGCCTCATTGCATAACGATTTTAAATAAAGCATGACATCTCTTTTCATCCAAAATTTTGCCGCAAAGCCCACCTGGTCGATATATATATAACCAAGCTCGCCAAAATCGTGATGTTCAACACCAAAAGCTATAAAACAAAACATGAATCCCGCCCACACGGCCTTCCAAAAGTCGAGGTTCTAGTTCCATCAAACCATGCACAAAAAGAAACAACATAAACCAACCATAACGAAATTCTAACTAAGTTTCATCTAGCGCCTTCATCGTGCATCTTCCCACCGATCGTCTCTCCTGGTCTTCCTGATCTTCCTCTTCCTAATCGCCCTTCCGCCGAATCGTCCTCGCGGTCGCACTTAGATGGTCCCGCCCATTATCTTCCACCATCGGTATGTCACGCATGGGGTTGAAGTCGCCGCCGCCATATAGCTCGTAGTCATGGCGGATCGGGTCAGTCAGTAGCGGATCGGGCTATAGCCGCCGAAAACGCCTCGCTGCACTCGCCCACTGTCAGCGAAAATGTTTCACCGAGGTACGGAACTCCCATGGGTGGTAGGTGGTAGTGGCGACGACGGGTTTCCAACAGTAATGGAGGAAAGACGGCCTCCCAAAGTTTCCTGCCGCCTTCCAAACGAAAGGTGCCCGCCTCGCCAAACCGGGTATGGAGGCACAATCAATCAATCTGCCTCGACTCAATATATAGCCACTCGCGATTCATCCCGCCAGTGTACTCCCGTGAGGAGATAGGGTCCCATCGCGCGGTTCAGAATATCAGATACGTAAGTCGACGACTTACGAACCGGGCAGATCTCCAATCAGTCGTAGCTACCAACCGCCTGTAGATGTAATCCCCGATACCTCTCGGCATAGGCCTCCCAAGCATGGGAGTATGGCTACGAGACGCCCTGATGCCATCATAGTCGGTCGCGCCACAGCCCTGCTCCTCCACACCAAGGTAATACGCCGTAAACTCACCCAGGTCCTCTCCAACAGACATCCAACTCTCGCGATAAGTACTCATCAACTCCTCGGGGTAGGGTGTGGTCCTATCCTCCTCCTAGCGATATATCGATCCGCTCCATCCGTCACGATCAAACTAATATAAGTCGACTCAATATCTCATAAGCGCATAAGGATAACTTAAGCACATCGATAAGCAACTAGATAAAACTAATCAACCTATAAGGTAGGTAACGCCATAAGACATAGCACACATCATAATATACTCTTACTCTACCCGAGACGCACTATCTAAAAGCGCCCTAATGCATAGGCTATGCTATGAGATCCTTGTTCTGAACAAACACTTGAACTATCGTTCAACAGACTCTAGCGTATTCTGGAGACAGAATTAGGAATTCTGTTCTTCATAACAAATAAAGATCAGGGCGTTAGGAGTACGCAGGTGAAAACCATGCGTAAATCGGAGCTCTAACGAAAGAGAACTAGCTAAAACAAATTTACTGCGCAGTGCAGGAAATTTGCGCGATCGTGCCAAAATAAAACTCGAGACGTATGTCGATGTAATGCGTCAACCATATCCACGTCTTCAAGTCGATGCTTGGCCTTCTGAGGTCGTAATTGAATTCCACGTCATAGTTCGCGTCGACGGTCACATATGTCGAAGTGGTGATGTAATGTCAACGCTGCTCATCTCTAAGGTTGAGGTCGCCCCGTTTATCTTCATGTTCGCTTTTTTTCGAGTTCGAGGCCATCGTCACATTCATTCTCCTTATCGCTCTTTGTTCTCTAAAAGGAAAGAAGTTCATACTTCTACATTCTTTCACGATACGTGAGCATGCTCCTTAGAGTCTAGTTCTTCTTGTGACATCATATCGCTCATCGAAGATAAAATTTTGAGTTTGAAATAATGTTTCATTTGAAAATTTGAAGTAAAGTTTCAAAATGACAATCATAGTCAATTCATACATGTATATCAAAATGAATTCATTCTTTCCATGTTGATCATTCAACTTGTACCACCATATACTTCCATCTCAAGACTGAGTACCGTGATCAATACTTATTGATTTCAAATCAAAGTTTTTGGAAAACTTTCTTGCTCAAACTTTCATTTTATCATCAAAACTTCATAATATCATATCCTCTCTTCCCGTAATAACTTTTCCATTTTCTTCAAAACCCTTCCAACTTGCTCATCATTCAAAACTCTTCATTTCACGAGTTTGAGAAAGAAATCGCCACTTTTTCCTGCTGAGCTCGATGTGATGGAGTGTTGAGAGGAGTCAAGACGTTTCTAGAAGTCCAAAGGACTCGATCTAGACTTAGATTTTAAAAGAATTGGTTTTCAAAGAGCAAAGTGATCGATACCATCACACGCCCAACCCGGATGACCCGGACTGGAGGGTGAACGGATACCAAGAATAGTATCCGGGGTTCACGAAGGCTAATATAAAGGTACATGTCAAAAGTAAACTAACATGCTTGAACCTAACATAAGATGATATAAGAACAACTCAAGTGGTTTAGGCCATCAGACCCAAAGACTTAACGATAGTCCGATGGGCCTCAATAATACATGTCACATTATCCTCTAATAGATCCAAAAGGTATTAATGATCTGAAAGACTTAAGCAATTCATAACAGTAAACATAACATAAACAAGTTCAGAGATTGCAGCGGAAAGTGTGTGAATACATATATGATGATATATATTCAAGGTGAAACCAAATTCTTAATAAAAACGGTCAAGGACACTGGACTTCTCAACACCTCCTCCATCACCATCATTAGAGCTCAACCTGCACATTTAAAAACAAAAATGTAGGGCTGAGTACGAGAAAAAGCACTCAGTGGACTCATGATGAAAACCATTTCATAGTTGAATTACACTGCCAATATCATGGTAAGTCACAAGGGTTTTAGTTGAAATGCCTGCGGCTTACTAAAACATTTTCGCTCAGAAAAGTCGCCACAATCATTTTCTCGTGTATGATCCGTATCTCATTTCCTCATCATAACATCAAAGATCAAACGCCGAGAGGAGGCCTCCTTCACGACGCCGTAATCGACCGTCCCATACAAAGACACAACACGCTCAGTGTACACGTTAGCCCTAGCCAGACATCATCCTCCGGCATAGGACCCGATATCGATTTCATAAAAAGGTTGGGCACGACCCAACAAAATAACATTTCATATCATCATGTTATTCCATCCTTCACACCATTTAATTCGGATAGGATCCATACACAAAATGTAACAATTTTGGTGTAAATTTGTAAACAAGCTATCAACAAATAAAATAAGCATCAGAATTGAATTCGCTTTGAACGAACAGAAAATCACGCTTTGTTTGAAAAGAAAGCCCACCGACTATGGTTCGCCTTAATTGAGTCCTAGTTTGTTTGCTCGTCAATGTCCAAATGTCTCGCTCGCTGCTCACACCTTTACGCAAAAGTTTATATTTTAGTACGCCGCTCAAGTTTCTCAAGACTTCTCACGCCTAAGATAAACTTCGATATTCAAAATCGATGCGCATCGAATTCCTCAATGAATTCAACACGCTTTCAAATATGTATTCCAATTAAATTGTTCTCGCTCTTCGAGATACGCTCAATTATATCGCTTTAACCCTTCCGCTTAAACGCTCATCGATTCATACGCTTCGATGTAAGGATTTCATTTTAGAAATCTTTTCTTACTAATGAGGTATCATACTCAATTAGTACGCCTTACGGTATTAGCGTATTTATCGAACGATATTCGCACGCTTGACTTTAAAAGTCAACGAAGTCAACAAAGGTCAACGAAGTCAATAATTTTTGACTTTCAAATAGTAATTTCTTACTATTTCATTTTATAAATTGAATTTCAATTGATTTCAAATCGAAGTCCAAATTCTCGATTTATCATATAAATCGAAGGACTTATTAATATTTTTCGCAAATATTAATCTTTTCAATAATAATACCATATACTGATTAATACGTTATTAAATAAAACGCTTGTCTCAAACATAGTAATCTATGTTTATAAAATTTTATAAAATCCATATATGTCTAAAATAATTATTAGACATATAATTTATTATTAAATCAATTAAAAGGATTTAAAATCCTTATAAATTCTCGAAAATTCTCAGTAATTATATAAAATTACCAATTGATTTTCTAAAATTTTTAAAAATTAATATAGTGTATTATTATACACTATGGTCAAGAATAAGAATTAATATTATCCATATGATATTGTTTGTCATTTATTAACATATATGTATATATATGTGTCACGGTAATTCCATTAATTATGGAATAATTGTCCAATAATTTCCAAAATTGATATACAATTAGTATAATGTCCCAATATTAATATATATCACAATTATAACCTATAGTCCAACATAACCATTCATTCATCAAGGAATAAGTTCAATATGCAATCGGTAATATTCAAACAATTACCAACCAATTATCAAACCATTCTTAAAAATTCTAATTAAATTATAACATGATCAAACATTATATTATAACATTGTAACATCATAACATCAACCAAACCAATTGAAATCATCACCATATGGAGCCATATGCTCTCGGTTTTTTTGATTTTCATAGGTAATTAGTTTTCAAAAATTCCAACAATTATATACTATGCTTATATACCATAGTACAACAATAATACATCATTCATCCATCAAAACCAATTAAATCATCACCTCAAGGAGCTTCAATGCTCACGGTTTTTTTTTATATAAATTAGCATTTGATTTCTAAAAATTCTAACAATTATACACTATGTTTATACACCATAATATAACAATATAACATAATAACATTAATCAAAACTAATTAAATCATCACCATATTTGGCACAATGCCTGCGGGTTTTTTGATTTAATATAGTGTTTGATTTCTAAAAATTCCAACAAAATCATTCAACACATAATCAATATACTAGATCAACAATATACCATTGCATGTTCAAAATAAAAATCATACAACAAGGTACCTAGTCACAAAGCTCTCGGCCTTCACAAGAAAAATAGCTAGGGTTCTTTAAAAATTCTAATTAATTTACCATAGGCTTAAAACATATCATAGATCAATAATCCATCACCAAAATAAATTAAAACCAATCGGTCATCACCCAAACATTTTTAACAATTTCAAAAATAATTTTTCAACATGCCTAGGGTTCGAATATACATATATATATGCTAGATCCATTCAAAAATTTAACAAGCAAAGTTATATGATCTTCTAAGCATACATCTCCTATTTTTAAAAATAAAAATCATCAAGCATTGCATATACATCAATAGATCATCCATAAGAACATTTAAAATACATACACGCATATATATATATACATCTCGACTTTTCTTGAACAAAGGAGGATAAAAATCGAAACCATGGTCCATGTTTTACCTTTGATAATAGTATGGAATCCAAGAAATATTTAAAACAAATATGCAAGGTCGAGTACAAATAACGCTTTCAGTAGCTCATGCGAAAATAATTTATCAAGTTGAATTACGCATTTATCACGGTAACACCACGAGATTTTAATTTGAAATATCGTCTTTTACCAAATATTTTACGTCATTTTCAACAAATATCCGCAGCGAGCATTTTCCACGTATGTATGATCCACGTCCACCACAACAATTCATCGAACACACCGCTTCCTTGTTGGTGAGGCCTCCTCTCACAGGGCGTCTGGCAAACCGAGCACCTTTCATTTTTGAAATACAAATAATCGATGCACAAAATCCGGGCCATCTCGGCCTGGGATCACTAATTCTCCATCATCCTTGGAATGCTTCGAAGAACACGACATTGAGCAAGTCGTAAAGTGGGAGCTACCCGATATTATGCATCGATAATCATGGATTGGATACATACATAAAACATAAATATTTTGGGCGTGTAATTAAATAAATCGGTTCATAAATATTTGCTTGCAATAAAGCATCATAAATAAATCATTTGATAAGTTCTATCAATTTGAGTACGATAAAGCCCACCTTGACTTTTAAACTTGAATCTTGGTACGCGTGTTCTTACCGCCGCTCTTGCCGTGAGTTTCACGTCCCAGCTTATTACACAAAATTGGCGTTATTAACGTTGGCACGCTTTTTCGAGATTTTCAAAGTTCGTTCGACTTTGATAAATAAAATAATTTAAAGTTCTAATAAACTCTATAACGTAGAAATGGCGCATTTGAATAAAAAAATCTCGTGTCGAGGAGACGAATATGATCTACGCCTTATTTTAACCCTGCAGGTTAAATAATTAGCGATATAATAACATTATTTAATAATATGATTTCAATTATGAAATCCTTTCTCACATTGAGATATTCGGATAAAATAATACGTTTTTCACGTATTAGCGCATTTAATCGAGCGTATTTAAATACGTTAATTTTGAAAATCCATCGTTTGACTTTTCTTTATAAATTTTCAATAACTCGTATTTTAATGAATAAAATCAATATAACTCGATTTTCAATCGATTTATTTTCATAAGACTTAATCACCGATTTTTCATGCAATTCGATAAAATTGATTAATATTTTCTTTCAATATTAATCTTTTAATACATTAAGCTATTATTTATGCTTTTAACGTTATTTAATATAACGTTTCTCCGTAAACTTATAATATTCTATGTTTAAATATTTCTCAAAAAATTCAATTACGTCTAATATAATTTTTAGACATATAATATATATTTATTCTCGATTAAAAAGGAATTAAAATTCCTTATTTAAAACACAAAGCTCACGGCTTTTATGGCTTTAATTTCAAACCTTGTTCTAAAAATTCCTCTAAATTCATATAGTGTATTATTTTACACTATGATCATTAATATGTATTAATATCACTATAGAAAATTTTTGAACTTGCACATATACATACTATAGGTCCTCGAAAATTCCCAATAATTATCAAATAACTTCCTAAAATTATAATTAAATTATCTGAGGCTCTAAACTTAATTTATAACATAATTATAACGTAAAGTTTAATATAATCAACTATACACTATAATACACATACTCTATGGTTTCGGTTCTTTCCGAAAAAAATACCACAAACATTTTTATTAAATTCCAATTAAATTATAATATGCTTATATACTATCACGTAAGCACATTAATACATCATAATATTACATTATAACAACTTACAAACCATTAAATCTAAAACGTTAGGTTTGACTATTTTGGGTAAAAATAGCTATATATATCCAAAAATTCTAATAAATTCGAATATGACATAATTATTACCCCAGAGATCAACAATATGCTACTATAACACTTAAATAAAAATTGTCTGAATAATTAGCATTTCTATTAATTTTCGGTAATTTGAAAAACTAAGCATAGGATTTTATAAATTTCCTAAAATTCACAATAAACTTCTATATCATCATATATCGAGAATCCACTCTCAAATCATTAATTAAAATTTTAGGTTTTCATGAATAATTTCATAACATGCTTGAATCAATTTTAAACATGATATATGCTTACATAAAATCATACTACACATATTTAATTAATAAGTTATCATGCAAGCATACTTTTTCACACAATTAATACATCTTTAAAAAAAATAATTTGAACCGTTTGATCATTGAAAATTTTAGGTATTATCGAAGCATGTTCGACATCTAACCTAGATTATGGTTGTCGATCGGTTGTAGGGTGATTAAAGCTCAAACTAATTGAGATGAAAGAAGAAGAAAGGTTTGGTTTCTCTTTGGAAGGCTCTCGTGAGGAAAGAAAAGAAAAGAGATGTAGTTGTGTTATGTTGTGAAGTGTTTGAAGAGAAAAAAATATAGACAAAATAAAACAAATTGAAGACCACTCACCTGATACTCTCTCCCTCACTGTTTCAAAACACAAATAAATCAAGTGTTAGTCAAAGTGATTATATAAATACATGAAATATCTCTTACAATTCATTTACTATATCAGACGCTTTATTAAAGATTTCGGTAAACAAATATATTTTTTTTCACGTGGCCTTAGTCAGCCGGCTCTCAAAGAGAGGGAGACAAATTTTCAGATTTTGTGTAGATAACACATGTATTAGACACATTATCCCAAAATTATACACTCAAGTGTATTAAATCAAAATTTAATTTTGTGCAATAGTCAACAATTTTTATAATAATATAAACATATTGTTAGTGTATTTTTCATCTAATATTTTAATAGGTAAGTGTGCATTAATACTACACTAAGAAATAAATTGACGATCAAAATAAAATAATCCCATGTTAATACATGTGGATACTCACGCACTTTCATCATTTTAATGCCTAAAATTGATTTTCATGCTATAAGTAGATATAGCATAATATACATCCTAAAATGATAAGTTATATCATAGAAAAGAAATTATTGGAATTAATCCATAGGTAGAACCCCAATTTCGATTTGGGGTTTTCGAGAATCATAAATAATCAAAATATCATTCAAAATTTTCAAAAGATTATTTCAATGCTAAATAATATTCTAATTACATAAAATAATCATAGAAATTTAAATACTATAATTCCTCGATCATTCGAATTGATTCTCAAGTCATCTCTAAACGTTAACGTTTCAAACGCTCTCAAAACGTTAATTATCGACTCATCTCCAAATGGTCGTAATAAAGTCGTAATCACTTTATTAAAATATTCCAATAATAATGGAATTAAATTCTAAGCTTAAAAACTTAGAAAATATCACGAGCATTTAATTATCGATAACGTAATCGACGAATTAATAATCGTTGAAACACGTTGTTATTCTTCAGATTTTCAATTCACATTCCTTCGTGAATAATCATAGCAGGAATTTATTATTCTAAAATATTCAAATCATTATTCGATAATTTATTAATCAATTTATCATAATAATATTCTAATTTATTTAAAATTAATATCGTAATAAAGCGCAAATAATCTGGTATTACATTCAATTCTTTAAAGCAAATGTCGCCTCAAATTTACATACCTCGTAAGAGATCGGGTATTTTTCTTCATCGCATCCTCAAGCTCCCACGTGCTTCCTCGTCTATGATGTTTCCACAAAGACTGACTTAGTGGAATCGATTTATTTCGAATTGCTGAACCTTGTGGTCTAGAATAGCCGTAGGTTCTTCATTATAGCTCATATCCGATCGAGGATCATCTTCTGACGGATCACATGCTCGGATCGCATAACGATTTTCTCGAAGTCATGGATACGTGAAAAACATTATGTACATTTCCAAAGTGCATGGGTGGTCAACCCATAGGCGATCGGGGTATTCTTTTCTAGGATTTCATAAGGTCCAATAAAACGGTGTCTTAACTTTCCCTTTACTCCAAACCTTATAACTTTAACAGAGGAATTTTTACCCATTTTATTTTTTCGAATACCCAGATCCCTTAACAACGCGAAAGGACTTTGGCTCCCATTCCCTTCAAATTAATTTGGAAACCCAACAAAACCTCCATTTTCCCATTTCCAAGGTAATTCCAAAACCAGATCCTGTGAAATGCCCACCTTTTAACCAACGGCAACGGTCAAACCATGTCTCTTTTATATTCCCACCAATTTTTTTAAATTATTTACATTTTGTACCGGCCAGAAACGGGAAAGGTTCGAGTTTACTATGATTTTAATTCAAGATTGTTGTTGTTCGATACACAACCTTCCTTAAAATAATAAAGCATTATCCTTGCTTTTGAAAATTTTTCCCTTCCTTTCCTTACTTTGCCCCTGCTTCCAACTTTTCCCTCCATCCTTGTCCTTCAAGGATTCTTTTCCCTTAAATCGGCCAATGGAGTGTAGCAATTCAGCTCGGATCGCCTCCGGTTGTTCAATTTAATTCGATTCATTCTTTCAAACTCTTCAATGAGTTTTTCTTCATTTGTAAGAGACATCCCAATTTGTTTTCGATTTACGACCAAGGCATCGCCACAACGCTCCTTTGGGTGATAGTTTATGCCACCCGGTAGTCTTTACCACCGAGCCATCTCCTTTCCGCTTGTTCAGATCTCCTCCCAAAAGTATTTCAAACTTTTGATCCAAAGATTTCACATCTTACCCAGAGATGATGTCTCCATATCTTTAAAGCATGTATCATCGCTGGCCCGATCAGGTTGGATAATCTAATTCATGCGGTCTCAATTGTCGAGACGATAGGTCACTTTTCCATTTCGATTAACACACGCCTAATCCATTTTGGAAGATCCAGATGACCACGACTTGACCGCTCGAACTGCAAGCACCGGGCGAGTTAACTTTTCTCGAGCGCCTGAAATTCGGCCCACACTCATCACCCATGTGAATTTAATTTTTCCGAGTAATTGTTATTGGTCTTGCTATTCTTGAAATCCTTCAATGAATCTCCGACAAGAACTCCGCTAATCCCAAGAAACTTCTAATTTCATTTTGGTCCTTGGCATTTCCATTCGGACCGTTACTTTGGCCGATCAACTTTAATCCCTTCTACCATTAATTGTCCAAGGAACATTACCTTCAAAAAATTCACATTTACAAATTAGCAAAAAGTCGCCTTCTCTCAAAGATTGCGATCGCTCCGAGGTGTTTGTTCTTCTTCATTCTTCGAATAGATAAGAATGTCGCCTATGAAGACTAAGACAAATTTATCTAAAAATGGGGAACACCCTATTCATGAGATCCATGAAACCGCCGCATTGGTCAATCCGAATGGCACAACTATAAATTCATAAGGGCCAGATCTCGCTCGGAAAGTTAGCCTTGAACATCTTCAGCAGACTTTGTTGGTGATAGCCCGACTTGAGGTCGATTTGGAACACGCTTCTCTTAATGATCAAACAAGTCATCTATCCGAAGTGGATACTTGTTTTTGAGCGCCATTTTGTTCGGGCCTTCGGAATCTATACACATCCTCGGAACCATCCTTTTTTTACAAAAACACCCTGTTCCCAAGGCGAAACACTAGGTCCTGATAAAAACCAGGTCTAACAGCTCGGATTTGAATTTTCAACCTTCCAGCTCTTTCGGAGCTATTCTCAACGGGCCCTTTCGCACCGGAGCCGATCCGGGTCAAAGTCAATGGTAAACCCAGCTGTTCATCGTGAGGCAACCGGATTTTCGTGAAAACATCCGAAAATTCTCGACAATCTCTACATCTTCAACTTTTATCGTTGTTCGATTTCTTCCATTCAAATAAACAAGAAATGCATGGCATCCTTTCTTGTTTATCATACTTCAAATTTTTAATGCCGATATTATTGGGACCTTCATTCCCATATTAATTCCATAAAAGCTTGTAGCTTTTTTCCGTGGAAATGAACTAAATTTTCCTTTTTTACACGATCGTAGCATGATTTTCATGTTGATTTGTATAATCGAAAGCGCTTTGGTTGAGCTTGTATAATGTTTTCGTTACCACTATTACAATCTCCTATCTGCTTTAATACTTGATTCAATATCCGGTCCCCTTATCTCATATATAAGTTAGATCAACAAAGGTGTGAAGATCCGGCCATGATTGGTCAAGCTTAAGAGATATAAAAGTTTCACAAACCGAGACAACTTGAGGACGGTTCGGATAGGCCGTAGATAAGGTGACTCACTTGGTTACTTGTTTGCGCCGGCCCCGACGTTAAGGATCACATGAGATGTGTTCTTATCCACCGCCGGAAGAACCAAGATCTCGGGACTTTTACGGCGATCTAAACCTCGATAAGGTATTAGGGAGGTTGAGGTTCGACCATCACTTACTTTTACCGAAGGAGAAATTCCAACCCAAGATTCTCCATTCCGGGGGTCAGATGTCACGCTAGTTATCTCAGACGAGTCACCGTATCCGCTTAGGATGATGATGTCCTTAAGGAGCTCAAAAGGTTTATCAGACTAAACCCCGCAGTCGAGTTAGCCACAATAATAAGGCGAGTGGTACCGCTATGAATTAAAGATATTAATTATTTTAAGCAATGATTGCTATAAATAATTAATGGACGCTCGATATCTTAAATACGGGATTCGTAATGTCTAAGTGCAAGCCCGACTCAACTTCGTAATAAAGGTAAGTCAACATTTATTCTCTAGTGGCATGAATAAATGTTTATAAATTAATTTATGTTCGTCGAATATAAGATAATTAATTTATTTGAGGCCCATCTTTATTCTTGATTTGATCCATGGTGGCCCATCCAGCCCTTTAGCACAAGAAAATCAGCCCCTATAGCTCTCAAAGGATAGATTTTATTCTCTTTATCCTATAAGGATATTATTATATTTACGGATATGCATGGATCCTTTCCTTATGGGATTATGGTAATGCATTATAAATATAAGGTAAGAGATAAAGTCTAGGTTAATGCTCATTAATACTACTCAAATTTTCGGTAATCTCAATTTAGAGAGAATTCGAGACCTCTCGAGAGCATTGGTGATTTTCCAAGCATTCTCCATAGATCGTCCCTCACCGGCCGAGATGGCAACCGGATACCCGTAAGGTCAAAGCACGAGTCCGATCCGCTCGATCCATTCATCTTGTTCCATCGACCTCTTCGCATCCAAAGGTAAACACGAGAAACCCCTACGTGTTGCAATTAATTAAATAGACGCATGCTAGGTTTATAATCAATGTATGGTGAATTAAATATCCAAGATAGATCCTGGGCAGTGGCTGATATATGTCATCCCTACACTGGTATCGAGCTCGATCGAATTCGCTCGCTGGATTAATTCACGCTTGATTATTACGGCGCTTAATTAATGTGGATCCGCTGCTCATCGCGCTCGCTTTTGTTTTGTTGGTTTGTTTTCACCACGAGAAAACGTGGTTAGATTAGATTTTTTGTAAATCTTATCCAAAGAAGAACGAAGACGAAAGCACAAAAACGAGACGACGAAGAATCACCGGAGAAAACCGACGCACGGCAGCCGGCGCCGGCGCTGCCCTCGGCGGATCGGCGACAAGAGCGACGGGCGATGGCAGGTGATGGCGCATTGCTCGGCTGAGTGTGCGCGCCGACAAACCTCGCCGGACGCGGGCAAGAAGCCTCGCAGTACCGCACGCGCAGGTGCTAGGCATCGGCGGGCGTCGGGCGCGGCTATCGCGCTGGAAACTCTCGCTGCTCGTCCGCACCGTAGAAACCGCGGAAACCTCAACGAGGTCTCGCACGGCTGCGGGCAAGCATGGAGACGCTCAAGAGCGCCCGGGTCACAAGAAGCTCGACAACGCGTCACAGGCCACGCGCTTATGCCGCTGAAACCTCAAAGCGTTCTGCGGCACGCGACGGGCGACGCGAGGCGCTGTGAATCTCGCGCGAGGTCTCGGCGGCGCCGGCGCCCGGCGAGATTCGCGCAGAAACCTCAAAGCCGCCGAGTTTTCTGCAGGCGGGGAGCGACGGCTGCGCGCTGCACGGGTCCGTGTCTCAGCGCCGCACCTTGTTCGACCGACCCATTTTTAGTTCCGGTCGACCGACCTTTCGCCTGCACTGCTCACCGATTCTGCATTTTGGCCCGATCCGCCCAATCCAGCTGACAAACCGTCCATGCCCGCAGCGAGGTCTGTCAAGTTTAATTGCATTTGCAATTCTATGTATAGATTAGAAGGAATGCGTGTTTCACGAGGGGCCACGATGAACGCTTTATTTTATTTTTACGCTCATCGCATGTCGGATGTTTAAATTATGCAAGAGATGCTATGTATGTTTAAATTACCGACAAACCTTGTTTTTACGATTGGCGCGCATAGTAAGTATGCTAGTTTTGTCCGCTTTCAAGCTTTTTTAGAATTCGCCAGCATGTTTTACATGTCGAGTTCTATGACAAGCATGCTAGATTACGTGATCTGCATGGACAAACCTTAATAAAAAGACTAAGCAACCCGACAAATTAATTTTTCCAAATTAAAATGTCAAGACCTCCACCTTTTGATCTCTAAACAAAGTGAGACGATCGTGAGTAAACGCCCACCCGCTGGCTTGCTTGCACCGCTTATCATAAGTTTGTAGAAGATTTCTAAATAAAATATTTTAAATCTATCGGAGTGGAGTTTCATTGTAAACGCCCACACGCCGGCTTCGCAAAGGCATTTTCATAAGTTCTCTGAGATAGATATAAAATGAGATAACAAAAGAATTTTAATTGGAAGCGTATGGTCCGGAGTGAGTTTGCCAATTAAGAATTCATTTTCGTTAAATTGGTCATTAGACATCACTCAAGTACAACTTCCGCCAAGTCCTTCGCGATAGTGATGTGGTCTAGTAAGGTCCAATCTAATTTCATTCGGTCATAAGGATAAGTCGACATGGATTGAAATTAAACCACTAAAAGGTATATTTTAGTCCGTCGAGGGTTCATGTGTAAACGCCCACACGCTGGCTTCGTATGTGGGATTCCTCGGGCGATGGAGGTTTCAATTAATATTGTTTTATCAAAGGTTACAATATTATTGTTACGAATTAGTGCGATCGATGCTTATGTGTTTACATTATCTTTCGATATGTCTTTACTCCGATTATCAATATGCTCGCACAAAACCTGCTATCCGTCCAAATTTTATCGAGTGGAAACGAACATGGAATATGTTCTTATCAAGAACACATGTTTGTTCTCACTACTCCTAAACCCGATGCCCCATCGACGCATCGACTAATGAAAGCAAGGAGAGTCAAGGCATTTGGAATAAGTCAAACAATACGGCAATGCTATATGATGAAAACTATGTCCAAAGGCTTGCGCCGCAAAGATCCCGATGGTAGACGGACCGATATTTGGTCAAGTCTCGAGAGTAAGTTTGGGCGCCGGATCGACAATCCGCTTCCACACAATGAGAGAAATTTCCGTGTAAGATGGAAGAAGGGTTCGGTCCATGAACATGTCTCCCACACGACTCATCTCACGGATAGTCTTGATCATGGGAGGAGGTATTGACGGCGGCCAAGGTCGAATCATCCTCAATACACCGCCCAAGTCTTTTGAGAACTTGAATGCGATCATGAGCAAGACCGAGTTTACACTTAGTCGTGTTTAATGATCTCGTCAAGGAGTTAATGGAAAAGGAGCACATGCTCGCTAGCACATCTAAGGGCCCAAAATTTTCATTCAAAAGGAAAAGAAAAAGGGTACCAGGTGGAAGAGAAGGTAAACAAGGGGAGTAATGGGAACAAGAAGGTTACCACCGGAGGCTTGAAGAAGCCAAAGGAGAGGGCAAGTGCTTCAGTGTAAGACGGGCATCGGCAAGCGCCCTATGCTCATGCTCAAGGTACGCGCTTGTTTTAGTAACGGAAACATGTTTAGCGACTTGTTCTACCCATTCTGGTAGTAGACGGGCAATCGATCATGTTTGTTACACCTTGGGGGTTCCCGCGACAAGGGAGCTGTTTGATGGCGAGATAACGATTCCATGGGCAACGCGGAAAGTCGAGGCCGCGTTTGAGAATTTTTATGTTTTGAGAAAAGCTTTAGTTTAAAGATGTATTAAAGTGGGATTTTCTAGAACCTTGTTTCTCTTCAAATTATTTACCATGGATATTCTGTTATTTTGATAGTGGTGTTTTATCATAAGAAATAACGGGTTTCTGTGGGCACGTTATATAATTCGCTTATACTATTTCTGAAAACATAATACCTATAACTATTCAGATCTTCATCAAACCCCAAAAAGAAAAGTTTTCAAGAAGATGACACTACTTTTCCTCGGATTTAGATTAGGTCCTCAATCTAAATATGATCCAAAGACCGCTAAGAAGGGCTGGAATCTAACCACCTTCCCCCCCGAACCGATAGGTAAGATGTAACCTTCAAAGCAAGGGTTATAGAGCCAAAGAAATGTCGAGTTAGTCCATTTCGACGGGGGACCAATGTCCACACAAGCTCGTGGGGTACGAGTATTTTTCACTTACGACGAACCAAGGGGATACATATACCGCTTCACCGCAAGTCCAATGTTTAGAAATTCAAAGAGTTTAAGGCGGGGGAGATTTAGGTAAGAGTATCAAGTCACCGTCGATCGCTGGGTTAATACCTCAAGAACGAAGTTTATGGACTATCTAGTGGTGGGATTACATCCCAAAAAGATCACCGGCCACCACAACAAAACTGGTCGAGCAAGAAATAGACTCGGAAATGGTTAGATCAATGAGAAGTTTAAATCGCTTATTTCGCTCGGGTAGCCTTTAAAACGCATACTTGCTAAATCTAGACCATCCAAGTCACCGAAAAGACCCTTTCGAAGTTGTGGTTTCCGAAGCCCGCTTAAGCCACATAGATATTGGCCCCAAACACGCCGAACAAGAAGGCGATGTTGAGGCTAGATCCACGCGGTGTTTATCGCTATCCAAAGGAAGGCGGTTTATTCTATATTAAGGATCAAGGTCAATTAGACTAATGCTCGATTCTTAGAAGAGGACCATGAAAATCATAAACCAAAGTTGAAATCATTCTTCAAAAGAAGATGATCGATTCCACCACCACAGCCAAAGGAAAGGATGTCAGTCAGTGGGACGGATCGACACCGTATACTTCAAGAAATTGGTGGGTCGAGTTCCACCGAGATACCGACCGCAAATTTGGTACCTACCCTTGGCAAGATGGAACCACAAGTTTCGCACCCACCGCAAGTGCCCGAGAACCGCAAGGTGGAGGGTTGTTCGTCAACCCGAGCGATTTATGTTCGTGGGCGAATCTTCGGATTTAGTCCTGTGAAACAACAGCAATAATCGACCCATGGACATACAAGGAGTATACAAGATATTGATGCAAGATCACGGCACACCGCTATGACTTAGAAACGGAGTCCATAACGCTATGGATGTATATGAAAAGACACTCTACCGACGGCAAGGCCTAGGTAGAAGTGGATATACAAGAGAAGAGAGATTCCGATGGAGAGGTTTCGCTTTAAAGTTGTGCTTCAGGCGAAGGGTACTCGATCGAGGGAATCGATTTCGACGAGACCTTTCTCAGTAGCAATGTTCAAGTCCATCGAATTTTTCCGCCATAGCAGCCCACTCAACCTAGAGGTTTGGCAAATGGATGTTAAACCGCTTTTCTAAACAAGCCACTTGAGGAAGGTAGAGACATCTATATGCAAAGAAACCAAGGTTATGTGGTAAGCAAGAGCATCTAGTACGGAAGCTTTAAGTCCATTTAGGACTTAAGGCCTCCCGATCAGGAACTTACGCTGACGAGGTGGTAAAGTCCCATGGATTTACCCGCCTGCTCAGCAGAGTGTGTGTATCTGCTAGATGTCAACGGTTATGTGGTATTTCGCACTTTATGTAGATGACATTCTTCTAGTCAGCAACAACGAAGTCCATATCACGAAAGAGTTGGTTATCCGATCTTCAAATGAAAGACTTAGGAGAGCAGCGCATATCTGGGATCAAGGTTTACCGAGATCGCAAGAAGAAAATGTTGAGCTTATCTCGCGCCTTACATCGATACCGTGATTACTGCTTTAGTACGCACCGCCAAGAAAGGATTGCTACCTTCGCATGGCGCTCCTTTGATCAAGACGCACTACCCATGACCGCAAAGGAGATAGAGGAAATGAACAAGTTCTTACGCCCCCGTAGGAAGTCTCATGACGCAATGCTATGCACGAGGCCCGATATCCGCTATGCAGATAGTGGTTAGATATCGCCCAACTCGACAAGCTCATCGATCAAGAAGCATATACCTGGCACCGAAAAGGACTCGAGATTACAGTTTACCATGCAGATAGTCTAATGCCTTTGGGTACTGCACTGGATTTCCAAGTCGACCGTGATGAGAAAAAGTCAACCTGCATGTGTTTACCTGGGGCTGAGCCGATCCTCAAGTGAGTGCAAAGCAAATATGTATTGACTCACCATGGAACCCAATATGTAGCCGCTCGAGGCTTCTAAGGAGGCGATGGTTCAAGAACCACTCATGGATCTAGACGGGTACCGGTTTGCCCAAGAGTATCATAGTTTATCGTGATAACTCAAAGTGGCAAACTCGGAACCACCGACCACAAGGCGCACTCAAACACATAGAGAAAGTACCATGTCATACGAGAAATCGTTAGACGAGGTGACGTGCGATTGAAAAGATTGATACGACGGAAAATCTAGCGCATCCATTCACGAAGAGCCCGCCGAAAAAGTCTACGATGGACACGTAGGACTCGATTAGCCGGCACCCACTTAGAAATGAAACTTTGTATAAGTGGAGAAGCAAAGTGATGGTTGTTTGTAATAGCTAGTAAGAGACACATTGTATACTAAAAGTTTGCTTTAGTATAAGTGGGAGATTGTTGATTTGTATAACGAAAGCGCTTGGCTGAGTCAGATACAATGCTCGTTACCACTATTACAATCTCCCATCCTGTAATACATGATTGCAAATATCTCGGTCCCCTTATCTCATATATAGTTAGATCAAAAGGTGTAGAAGATCACGTTCCGTATGATTGGCAAGCTTAATGAGATATAAAAGTTTCACAACCGAGACAACGAGGACCAGTAGTTTGTGATAGGCCGGATAGATGAAGTTGACTGACTGGTTACTTGTTATGCCGGCACGCCCCGACGATCAAGGATCACAGTGAGAGTGTTCTTCTATCCGACCGGTGGAAGAACCAAGATCTCGGTGACTTACGAGATCTAAACCTCGATAAGGTATTAGCGAGATGAAAGGTCGACCATCACTTACTTGTTAAAGGGGTTAGTTCCAACCCAAGATTCTCCGGATTCGGGTGGCGGTTGTATGTCACGCTAGTTATCTCAGACGAGTCACCGATCCGCTTAGGATGATGACGCCCCTTAAGGAGCTAAAAGGTTTATTGTACTAAACCCCGCCGAGTTACCAAGTACAATAATAGGCGAGTGGTACCGCTAAGAATTAAAGATATTAATTATTTTGCAAATGATTGCTATAAATAATTAAGGACGCTCGATATCTTAAATACGGGATTGTGAATGTCAAGCAAGCCCGACCAACTTCTGAATAAAGGGTAAGTCAAGATTTATTCTCTAGTGGCATGAATAAATGTTTATAAATTAATTTATGTTCTGGCCAACATAAGATAATTAATTTATTTGAGGCCCATGTTTATTCCTTGATTGATCCCTGGCCGGCCCATCCGTGCCCTTTAGCACAAGAAAATCCGCACCTATAGCTCTCAAAGGATAGATTTTATTCTTTATCCTATAAGGATATTATTATATTTACGGGATATGCATGGATCCTTTCCTTATGGGATTATGGTAATGCATTATAAATATAAGGTAAGAGATAAAGTCTAGTTAATGCTCCTTAATACTACTCAAATTTTCGTAATCCTCACTTTGAGAGAGAATTTTCGAGACCTCTCGAGCATGGTGATTTTCCCAAGCATTCTCCATAGATCATCCTCACCTGGCTGAGATTGGGCAACCGACACACCCAAGGTCAAAGCACGAGTCCGATCCGCTCGATCCATTCATCTTGTTCCATCGACCCTTCGTATCCAAAGGTAAACACGAGAAAACCCCACGTGTTGCAATTAATTAAATAGACGATGCTAGGTTTATAATCAATGTATGGTGAATTAAATATCCAAGATAGATCCTCGGGCAGGGCTGAATATGTCATCCCTACATTTCACCCAACCGCTCATTCCTAAAATTATATCTACATCACCCACGGGTATTATATTTAAGTTATTCGTCGTAACCTTAAGTGATCCTACGCTCAATTCTAGGTTCGAGCAAATGGAGTAATACCATAATCCCTCCCACGGGAAGAGACTTCATATCCCGATTCGCTTTTCGGGTCTAAGTTCCAATAGATCAACGCATGTTCTTGCTATGAAAGAACGCGAGGCCCCGATCGAACAAAAGTATAATGTACGCTGAGAAGTGTTCCATACCGCCAGTTTCCGGTTTTGTTCATTTTGCTCCCGCAAGATATGTCGCTTGAGCCGACCGAGGTCGACGGGCCGCCTTTGTGATATTCTTTTCAAAGAATATATATATAAATGAACGATAGTATTCGAAAATAAATCTCTCTTATACCTTAATCAATGAGATTATGTTGAGCATAATTGATTCCAAGTAATCAAACTCGTTAAACAAACGATAATGAGATTGAGGAATCATAACTCGAGATTGTGTGAACCATCGGATAGCCCTAGTTGTAAATCAAGTATGGAGAAAATATCTCCAAACCAAGACATGGTAATAAGATGTTTGAATTTAAGTCATGGTACGAACGTACTACCTCACCAAGCCATACGACAATAATGACTGCTCTAACCCTCAATGTGAGAACCAAAGTGTAACTAAAGTAATATTACTTTCGATACATGTTCAAGAAATCGACAAAAGTCAAAATAACTAAAGAAACAATGAGCTATACAATTATAAGATAGCCCATTACATGATATAAGCTTCAGAGATATACGATTCGATAACAAGGATTTAAAAGAGTTAAAGTAATGATATATGAGAAATATATTCCTATTGATAAGAAAAAGAAAACCGAATCATTCATACCGATTAGAATGAATGATAGTGATAGAGACACATCTCTACGATAAGATTTAATGATCGAAATATCAATATCAAAGGATAGGTTGATGTGACCCAACCATAAAATGCTATCGTTAAATTATAACCTGATCGATACCCAAAAGAATACTAAGAAACGAGGTGATAAGAGACTATAAGGAAACATAATGTCCCAATGGAAAGGACAATGATATACTAAATAGATGTTTACTAATAGATCGGAACACCGTAGACCAAAGCCTTTATCATTCAAAACCGATCGAACAAAACCAAGAAGGCTCGATGTATGAGAAAGATTTCTAATACCTATAATATTTTCTTTACCTATAATAGTTTGTTCGATATAGGTGCTTCATGTTCTAACATCGCATGCATACGATAGAACCCAACGGGATAAACGAATCAAGAAATGAAGATCTCTTCACCTATTTGAGAAATACGGCTCAGCAGCGTTGTTTCAAGCTTAGAATTGAACCTAGGATCGCTAAGGTTCTATCCAATTATTTGAATCATTATATCTATGGAACGAGATATAATTAGAGACAAGAAGTTTTAGACGGTCAGCTATTCACGTGATTAGATGACTGGCCTAGTCTCTTCATAGAAATTTTACGCATGTGATTTTAGTACCCACTATTTGCATATGCGAATAAATTTGAACGATATACCATAAAGGTGTAAAACGAAACGAGTGATAAGATAAGTGTCATGAGTCGCGACGAGTGTCTTCGAGTTATATATGCCTTAAAGTGTTTAATTTTTAAGAGATCCTTCTGTTTAAAATTCTCTATCGCTTTGATTTAAGTCCGACTTATCTAGCAATATCCGCTACGTATGGCGTGAAAAGGAATAATACTGTAAGAAGATAACCACGCGCCCACAAGCTTAGAACTCACACGCATATCGACTTTTACTATAATCCGGCATGAATTTAGGACAATTTTTACATCGCACTTTGAAGGGATGCTCGAACTATGGAGTTACGGACGAGATGGTATCCAAAGGTTTATTCGTCGCTTGCCAACAGATCGGCAAAGTTTGCAGAAGTGATCAAGAGAATATCTTCGCATGTAGAAAATTCCAAGACTAAGGCATTTACCCGATTTGTCAACCGGCCAAGCATACATATTATAATGATGGGACTCGCACCTACGAGCACTTGTCCCGTCCCCGAAGTTACCCAAGATGGTATAAAGGAATGGTTGCACCTCGACGCTCCAAACACCGCATCCCACGCCCGTCAATTATACCAGTGACGAGAATAAAGGATGTGCTCTACCGCCTCAATGACAGAGTTACTCTACCAACCCAACCATATCGATAAAAGCAACACATAATTCTGTGTTAAGAAGAAACTGAGAATAACCTCGACTTCAAGTGAATAGATCATCTGGGTATGAGGTGAATGTACCAGAAAGGCAAGTTTCAAGTGAGGAGTACGATCTCGAAGGCCACTGCAGACATAGAATCTCATGATGATATGAGACTTATAAGTAAATAATGGTTTATGTTGAAATTCGTGGTTAGAATATGTAAAATAAACATAGTTTGGAGTATGTAGTAATGTGTTAAATGGTGTCAAAATTTTGAGTGTAAAAGAATCGATGCTATGAAATTGGTCACCGACAGACCCACCCTTGTAATTAATGTATGAAAAGTCCTCACCGAGGCATTTTGATGTAATATATTTTATATGATCCTCATAGAATAGTATCAAAATACGTAAGCATTAATGGTTCGAATAAGATATGGTTACTATGAGATTATAGTCATGCCACGGACAAGCTAGTACACCACTCGCTCATGAACCTCAAAATCGAGTGTTCCACACATACTTAGACAATTTTGTCTTAACCTTTATGAATAACGCTCCTATCCATAAGAACGAAAGAACGAAAGAACGTCAAGGACTGCCTTACTTAATTTTAAGAGCTGCAAATTTTGCCAAGAACAAGATTGAATTTCTTAAAGAAATATTCCTCGTGCACATAGTGTCTTTAGAAGGAATCAAAGCAGATCACAAAGGATAAAGCAATGTAAGAATGAAAGTCATCAACGACCTAAATGAGATCAGAATTTTAAGATTAATCGACCATATCGAGATCCATTGAGAACTCTCTAAGAGCAAGGCCAATAACATAGCTACCCCAAAAGGAATCAAATTTACATGGATTAATAAAAGAAAAGCTATGTATTAATATGAAAGATAATAGCCACGATCACAACGACTTAAGCTACATAGAAATTCCCAACTCACGACTGAAATAGTAACTATAATAAGTACCAAAGTCTTTGAGACATCACTCCCATGACAATAAGTTAAAATCCTTCACAGACATAAAGTTCAATTAATTCTTCGAGCAAAGAGACTGGATACGGATAGAAAAGATGGCTCAATCGTAAAAATTTCAATCAGGATATAAATATCACCCACGAAGGTTAATGTAATTTCTAATGCCCCAAGTTATAAAATTCAATCTAAATTATGATATGTCCTTATAGAAAAGGAAAACTCATTGAGAGTTTAAGAAAATGAAATGTAAATAGTCAAGAATCGTGAACTAACGTAGTTGTATTCTCATGCTCAAGGTGACATATGACTAGAGAAAAGGATGATAAACGAAAGGTAAATGATGAAATGAATACAAATTAAAATAAGGAATGAAGAGTAAGGATTTAAGAAGGCTGACAATAACATATTGTCTAAGGAAGGATTATATACATATTTCGCAATAATAAGCTTAGAAAAGAAACCATGAGTGAAACTCATGATCCTTTCATACCGCCCAACCAGCAAAGATTAAGAGATATTATGATTTACAGAAAAGTTAGATAGTGGAATAAAACGATATAACCATACCGTCGAACAAAGGTCTCTTGTTATCAACAAGTAGCGTATATCAATGACCTTATAAGAGGTTATAACTCTAAAGATACGTATGAAAATGGAATGATGTAGCAATTGATTTTATGACGGTTCGCCAAATTATAGAAGAACATCGCTATATGGGTAGCGCGGATCGACTCACCAAATATGTTCATCTCCTACTATTCGATGACTCATAGATCCGATAAGTTAGCTTAGTCGCATAAAGGAATCGTGAAATCTACAGGGATACCAAACCTATCACTTCGAGATAGAGATTCCAAGTTTACCCCCAAATTTCAACTAGCTCACCGTAAAAGAGTTACACAGATCGAGCTTAACATAAATGTCCACTACCGATTGTGATGGACTATAAAGAGGACAATATGGACGCTACATACGATAGAATTACATAATGAATCAAGGTACAAGGAACGATTGCACCACTTGTTAAGTTAACGACCACCATAGTCACAAGCAACGATCAATATAATTTTATGAGGCATTATGCGAAAGAATATCGATCACCACTTTATTGTAATAAAGTAGGCGAGGAAAGATATAAGGTCCGACAATGCAAATGAAATGATTATTCTCAAACGAGGCAAAGAATAAAAGAGGCTCGTGATGTATAAAAGTCTACCGACACGCCAGATCCGAATCGCATTTTTAAATGCGAATAAAGTTTCTTAAGATTTCTCCATCGAGGAAATTATAAAGTTCGTGATACAAGAATGTAGAGATCACGCTTATAGACCCACGAGCTCCTAATAATGATAGCCCAGTAGCCTATAGCCGGGTACTTCCACCAAATTGTGAGAAGACGAATGTTTTCCACGTGTCACGCTTAGGAAATACTAAAAGTGACCCAAATTATGTGATCCGCCATAACGACGTGATCCTTAACTCATATGAGTTGTGATGAAAATTACGACTAATTTGATCGCATTTATTCAACGATTAAAGAATCAAGTTCGGTCTTTAATGAAAGTCCAACGGCGAATAATGGACAAAAAGAAATCAATGGAAAATTTAAGATATTATGATGCAAAGATATCCCATACTTTATGAGGAATGCAAATTTCGGACTAAATTTTTTGTGGGTAGAATGTATCCCTGAGAATTAAACGCCTAATTACTATATTTATAATTCAGAAATTAGATTTCACTAAATAAATGAATTAGTAATTTATCGAATAATGATTTCGATTAATTATGAGGTAATGAATTCTATTTTATATTCACTAAGGATTGTGAATTAAGGAATGAATTATATAAAGTATTTCACGAGTATTTTAACGCCGATCGACTATCGATAGTTAAAATTTCATAAAATTTTCTAAGTGATAAGCTTAGAATTGAATTCCATTAATGGAATAATTTAATAAAGTGATTACGACTTTATTACGACATTTTGAGATGAGTCGATAATTAACGTTGAGACGCTTCAAACGTTAACGCTAGAGATTTAATAGAAGAATGAGTTTAATGATCAAGGAATTATAATATTTAAATTCCTATGATTATTTTATGTAATTAGAGTATTATTTAGCATTAAAACAATGCTAGGACATTAAGGATTCATTAATGAACAATATGAAATTTTCGAAACCCTAATTCAAAATTGTGGTTTTCTCACATAAATGATACCAATAAATTTTTCTATGATATAATTTGTCATCTAAGACATATATTATGTCATATAGCTATTAAATGTAATAAAATAAATAATTAGCACTTTGTATACAAAAGTGTCATGATATATTATGTAGGTTCAATGTTTGGAAATTTTCCATGTTGCGCCAATTGATGACTTGCTCATAAATTAAATGCCTAGATAATTATATCTAAGTATGAGACCAAAATTGTAAACATTCATTCCTTGAATCAAGGTGGTCGACGCCAATTTTGGGAACCAAAGTAGATTTAGTCCTGCTTCATCTGGGTAAGTGATGATGTATGGCACGACATTGTCGACCATGCACGAGACAAGAAGTAACCTCCATTTCGCATGAGAGTTCACGCATACACAAAGGCAAGAAGATATTTCTTCGATTTGTTCAAATGGTAAAGTATATTAACTTTCATGACATGACGGGGTAGTCATAAAGAAGCTTCCCAATATCATGAGAAAGAGAAACTAGAGACGGTGATGTTGTAAGAAATTGTTGAAGTCTTTAATTCATTTACTTGTACTTCTACATACTAATAAAGCAACACAATACAATCCTCTCTCCAAAACAACTAAAGAACCGAGAGCAAAGCGAGATAGAAAAGCTTGTGTGTTCATCTTATTCCTTAGCCAAAAGCTCGATCTAAAATCTGCACACTAAATCGATACCGTAAAAGGTTAGAAATCGAACGACCTCGATTATACATTAAGATTTTAAATTTTCAATGGTTCGATCTTATGTATAAGCGTGTTCTTATGAAAATAATTATGCTAGATGAGATGTCAGGTATTAATAATGTGTAGTACGATGGAATATAAGCATATATCATATTTTAAATTGAGGTTAAGCATGTCAAAATTTGGTACATGATTACCTAAAATTTCTCGAACAATATAATAATGGAATTATGTTATATGACATAGCCAATGAACCCATTATGATTTATCGAATTTATAGAAATTATTTGCTCAATTTACTCAAAGAAATCGAGAGCATAATGCTCGGTTTGGGATGATTTAGTTGCTTTTCGATTAATGTTATGATGTAATGTTGCATACTATAGTATGTTATTAGTGTATTTAATCGAAATTTTTACAAAATGTTTAGTGTATAGTACGAGAAAACCGTGAGCCTCGACATTAATTCCTCGATGTAGAAATTGAAAATGTTGACTATATGTTATAATCATGTTATAAATTAATGTTGGGGCCTCAGATAATTTAATTAGAATTTTAGAATTTGTTTGATAATTTTGAGAAAATTTCGAGACCCATAGAAAGGATATAGGCGATGTCCAAATTTTCTATAATGTTAATACATATTAGTGATACTATGATAAAATAGTACACTATATGAATTTAGAAGAATTTTGGAATAAGATCGAATTTATAAGCTCAAGCAGTTCGTGAGCTTTAAATAAATTATGATTTTAAACCTTAATATCAAGAAAATAATACATTATGTGTCTAGAAATTATTTTAGACATATTAAGAATTTATGGAATTTTATAAACATAGAATACTATGTTTATATGCAAACGTTATATTAAATAACGTTAGAAATGAAAATAATGTTTAATGAATAAGTTAATTAATATTTAAGAAAATATTAATAAAGTTTATCGATTTATGAAAACTCGAGAATTAGGGCTTTATGAAAGAAATCGATCAAAATCGATTTATACCGAATTTAGATATTAAAATATGAATTATTAAAGAAATTAAAAGAAAAGTCAAAATTGTTGATTTTTGAAATTAACGATTAAATACGCTCGATAATACGCCATACGTGAAACGTATTAATTATATGAAACTTCATTGGTGAGAAAAGATTTCATAATTGAAACTTTGATCGAAAATGCGTAGACACGTTAAACGTCAATTTAAAAGGTTAAATGAAATAGTAACATATCTCGCCTCTATCAAGCACGAGAAATGTTTAGTTAAGATACCGATTGATCGATCAATTGCTAAAGAATTCAATTATTATAATATGTTATCAAAGTTTATTTTAAACTTGAAAATCTCGAAAACGCGACAGACGCATCGAAATCGCTTTTACGTAGCCGAGACGCGGAGGCGATCTCGCGTAAAAGAAAACGATTAAGAAAGCTTACGCATCAGTGGGCTTTTTCATCCTCAATGATAAAATGCTCTATTTACGATGCTTTCGAAAAGAAAAGTAATTATTTATGATGCTCTCGAGAAATGATTATGAAATGTTTATGAAATTACCCGCCAAAATGTTTATGTTTTACGATGTATCCTATCCATGAACGAATGAACGAATGATGAATGTTGTCGGGTCGCCCCACTTATGAATGAAATCGACGGATCCTATGCCCAAGCGTTTATACCGCCAGATTAACGGTACACCAAACCAAGGATCGTGGTGTAAGGCAATTCACGCCATACAACGACGCAGAGCGGGCCTCCTTCACAAGCGTAAATGTTAATGTTATGATGAAATGAAGGATACGGATCATACATACAAGAAAAATGTCTCACAGTATTTAATGTTTATGAAAATGATGAAAAGTTTAGTAAGCTCATGCCTTTTTAATCAAAACCCTCGTGTCTTACCATGACGACGCGTAGTAATTAAAAGATGATAAATGTTTTCGCATAAGTCCACCGAGTGATTATTTGTACTCGCATATTTGTTTTTAAATGTGCGATTGAGCTGGATGCGATGGAGCAAGAAGTTGAGCATAGGGGTTGTCACGAAAGTTATACTTGATAAGATCATCATATGTACATATCACATTTTCCACCGCAAGAACATAAGTTATATAGTAAAGTCCAAAACATACTGATATATATTACGCTTAATGTTAAATGGTTCCATGTTTATTCATCCTCAGAGTAATAATCCCCGCTAAATCGACTTAGGATTTAGGGTCATGGCAGCTGCTAACCGGCAAGTTTACGACGAATCGAACCGAAATACAATACAAGAGAATATGAATGTCAAATGATATATTTTATTTAGATATACTACATAGAAGAACAAATCAAGAACTCATAATATGAGGAATAAGTAGTTCTTCAAGGTAATCGCATCGATTTTAAAGTGAGAAATTTACCATACATGGCTAATCGCTTAGAGATCAAAAGAATAAATTAATAATTTCACTTAAATTTGCAAGCACCATGATTGTCTTTGATCCAAAAATAC
Source organism: Salvia rosmarinus (assembly GCA_036937905.1). Taxonomy (NCBI): domain Eukaryota; kingdom Viridiplantae; phylum Streptophyta; class Magnoliopsida; order Lamiales; family Lamiaceae; genus Salvia; species Salvia rosmarinus. Next base: position 29,109,277 of record CM072824.1, on the reverse strand, counting down.
CAATCTAATAACTCCTTACATCTTATGGATTCAAAGCAAAACTAACTATAATCTAAATACGGTCTCGATTTCTACATCGCCCTTTCAATCTCCCACAAAATTTTCATACCATCGCCTCTAAGACAAGAATTAAAGATCTTCAAGAGCCTAACACACATATTTTGGCAAATTATATACACATATATATACAAGATTCGAACACATATAAACATATATAACAAGCCGATTTTTCTCGAATAACGGCGAAGAAATCTGCATTGTGGTCTCATGACACTGAGAATAGAATGGTTTCAAGAACAATGTATAATGTACCAATGTTTGTGAAGAAATGTAGAAGAATGGAAGAGAAGAAAATCTGAAACGGAGTGTGGCTCTCGATTTCAGCAGGTTTTGGGAGAGAAACGGGTGTTGGAGAGAGTGTTAATTGTTGGAGAGGTTTGGAACGAGCGAGTATGAGAAGTGAAGAGTCTCCTATTATCTCTCTCTCACCTCGATTTTTGGCAAGAAAGAGGGCAAAATCATGCAGCCCTGGGAGTATAATGGTGATGATCAAGAGTGTAAGTAAGTTCTTCACGCATTGGTCCATTTCAAAAGGAATCCCATGCTTGTCTCTAGGTATGGTCGACGGTAATCATGGGTTTAGAGGGCTGATTTTATTTCATTTCTACACCTAATATATTGTATTAATCATATAATAGGTCATAGATATATTACAAGTCATAAAATAATTAAATCATCACATAACACAAAAATTGAATTACCGATCCAAAATTAGAAAAATAGGATTAAAATATAAATTACACCTATTATTGATACTCATGTAATTTTCGTCCCAAATATACACATATATATCATAATATATGATTTAGATATCAATAATAGCATAGATAAAATTATTACATTTTAATCATATAAAACCCCACTTTCAAAGTTTGGGTTTCAATTTTATAAAACTGAATCCTTCATTTTATGGTTGAAATTTGATTTAATGCTTAATAATATCCATATATATCATATTATAAAGTTTAGATACCATAGATAATTTAATGGTATCATTTCATGCGATAAAACCCTTATTTATATGTTAGGTTTTAAATTACAATTTGAAAATATCGAGTTTAATATCTCAAATATTGATTTTAATAATCATTAATACTGTAATTATATATAATAATAATAGGAAATTAATTATTATAATTTCCGAGCATTAAACTCATTTTTCAAATCGCCTCTGACGTTAACGCTCAAAACGCCTCAAACGCTCAAATCGACTCATCTCAAATGGTCGCAGAAGTTCATACTTACTAAATAAATATATTCCATTTAATAAAGGAATTAAGATGGAAATTAATTCCAAGCTTCACCGCCGTAAAATTTCCTAACAGTCGACGCTCGACACGCATTCGACTATGAAAATATATCACTAATCATTTCGTAATATTTCAACTTTAATTCACAATCCTTAGTGAATTAGGAAAGGAATTCGTTATAACGATATCGATCGAAACACAAGGTTCGGCGTCGAAAAGATAATATACTAAAAACCCTAATTACGGGTTTAGAAAACCGAATCGATATTCGCTTTTCGAATATTACACTTTTTCTATTACAACCCGTAGTCAATTTAATAACAACTACGTTTCTCAATTTCAACCGTAGTTAATTTCTTTATTTAAACCTCGCATAATTAATAAAGCACAAGCAAATGAGATTAAAATATACTTACATCACGCTCAAAATCACTATTCAAAATATACAACTGCTTTCATTACAACTACAAAATCACTATACAAAATATACAACTGCTTTCATTACAAATTTATGAAATCACTATACAAAATACTATGCACATCACATAACAAAACAATAAGACCGTATCCCATATCACAAAGACAAAATAATTCAAAAGATCAATAACTTACAACTAAAACATCACAAGACTATACGTGAAGAAGATGAAATTTGCCCATTCAACGCGAACTTCATCAATGTCCTCGAGAGTAAGATCGATTTCAAACTATTAACAATTCAAAATAGAATATTAACACTCTTTGTATGAAAAAAATGATTATATTAAAGAATTGAAATGGAATTATCTTACATGAACGTAAAGAAACGGAACCACTATAACTTCTTCAATTATATCTTTCATGAAGTTAGTACAAAGAACCCGCATTGCTTGAATCGGTGTTTTCGACACTTTTAAAATATCAAATATTAGCAACATGTAGATGTGATATGAAATCCAACATAAAACAAATGTGATTTGATAAATGAAAATACCTTTACACTTTCCCCAAGTTGGTTACACGTGTTCGCAGCATCTCGATCACCCTTGGGAACATATGATATCTCAAATGATTCACAAACCGCAATGACCGCCATGTAGTTGTACTCTCCTCGAACTCTTGAATAAGTTGACTAACAAATAAATAAATGTATTAAATAAACATATACTTCACATTGCAAAATAAATTTTGAAAGAGTAAATTTACCACATATAAACCACAATGTAATTTCTCGAATTACCTCCATAGGTTTTCTAATATCCCGCAACGAACTAACTATTACATCACTAAGGAAAGTTCTCGAGGAATTTGTTTAAAAGGCATCAATTATCGATAACATATCGATAATCATTACTAAGTTTAAGAAATGTATTTCAAGAAACCCGAGAAAACAAGAAACAATGCGATAATTACCCGATGGAAACCAGAGATCAGTTTGAGAGTCGCTGAACACCTAAGCCAAAATAAATAAATGGCCGAGTAATCACAACCTACGATCGCAAAACCTAAGTGGAATGGAAATCGAGACATCGTAGGAATTATTTAAATTCCTATGATTATTTTATGTAATTAGAGTATTATTTAGCATTAAAACAATGCTAGGACATTAAGGATTCATTAATGAACAAATATGAAATTTTTGAAACCCTAATTCAAAATTAGGGTTTTCACATGAAATGATACCAATAAATTTTTCTATGATATAATTTGTCATCTAAGACATATATTATGTCATATAGCTATTAAATGTAATAAAATAAATAATTAGCACTTTGTATACAAAAGTGCTGGATATATTATGTAGGTTCAATGTTTGAAATTTTTCCATGTTGCGCCAATCGATGACTTGTTTATAAATTAAATGCCTAGATAATTATATCTAAGTATGAGACCAAAATTGTAAACATTCATTCCTCGAATCAAGGGGCCGACGTCAATTTTGGGAACCAAAGTAGATTTTAGTCCTTGTTTCATTCAAGGTGTAAGTGATGATGTATCGCACGACATTGTTCGACCATGCACGAGACAAGAAGAAGAACCTCCATTTCTCGCATGAGAGTCGACGGAATATACACAAAGGCAAGAAGATATTTTTCGATTTGTTCAAATGTATAAGTATTAACTTTCATGATGTATGCATGAAGTGTCATAAAGCATTATTAGCTTCCCAATATTGTGAGTGAGAGAGAAACCAGAGAGACGGTGATGTTGTAAGAAATTGTCGAAGTCTTTAATTCATTTACTGCATTTAAGCATATTAATAAAGCAACACAATACAATTCCTCTCCAAAACAACTAAAGAACCGAGAGCAAAGAGATAGAAAAGCTTGTGTGTTCATCTTATTCCTTAGCCAAAAGCTCGATCTAAAATCTTGCACACTAAATCGATACTGCTAAAAAGGTTAGAAATCGAACGACCTTCGATTATACATTAAGATTTTAAATTTTCAATGGTTCGATCTTATGTATAAGTATGTGTTCTTATGAAAATAATTATGCTAGAATGAGATGTTGTGTATTAATAATGTGTAGCATGATGGAATATAAGATATATCATATTTTAAATTGAGGTTACATACGTCAAAATTTGGTACATGATTACTGTAAAATTTCTTCAACAATATAATAATGGAATTATGTTATATGATAGCCAATGAACCCATTATGATTTATCGAATTTATAGAAATTATTTGCTCAATTTGCTCAAAGAAATCGAGAGCATTGTTGTTTGTTGGATGATTTAGTTGCTTTGATTAATGTTATGATGTAATGTCATATACTATAGTGTATACATAGTGTATTTAATTCGAAATTTTACAAAATGTTTAGTATAGTATGAGAAAACCGTGAGCCTGGACATTAATTCTTGATGTAGAAATTGAAAATGTTGGACTATATGTTATAATCATGTTATAAATTAATGTAGGCCTCAGATAATTTAATTAGAATTTAGAATTTGTTTGATAATTTTGAGAAAATTTCGAGACCTATATAAAGGATATATAGCGATGTCCAAATTTTCTATAGTTAATTAATACATATTAGTGATACTATGATAAAATAGTACACTATATGAATTTAGAAGAATTTTCGTTAAGATCGAATTTATGTTCTCAAGCAGTTCGTGAGCTTCTTTAAATAAATTAAGGATTTTAAATCCTTAATATCAAGAAAAATAATACATTATGTGTCTAGAAATTATTTTAGACATATTAAGAATTTATGGAATTTTATAAACATAGAATACTATGTTTATGGCTAAACGTTATATTAAATAACGTTAGAAATGAAAATAATGTTTAATGAATAAGTTAATTAATATTTAAGAAAAATATTAATAAAGTTTATCGATATGCGTGAAAACCCGAGAATTAGGGCTTTATGAAAAGAAATCGATTGAAAATCGATTTATATTGAATTTAGATATTAAAATATGAATTATTAAAGAAATTAATGTTAAAAGTCAAAATTGTCGACTTTTGAAATTAACGTATGAAATACGCTCGATAAATACGCTAATACTGTGAAACGACACTATATATGGAAACTTATTACAGAAAAGATTTCATAATTGAAACTTTGTATCGAAAATGCGTAGACATCGCTAAACGCTCGACCTAAAAGGTTAAATGAATAGTGAACATATCTCGCCCTCATCAAGCACGAGAAATGTTTAGTTAAGATACGCCGATCGATGACGATCAATTCAAGTAAAGAATTCAATTATTATAATATGTTATCAAAGTTTATTTTAAACTTTGAAAATCTCGAAAACGCGATGCACGATCGAAATCGCTTTTACGTAGCGCGAGACGCGGAGGCGATCGTCATGCGAAAAGAAAACGCACTGAAAGCTTACATACCGTGGGCTTTTTTCTCATCCTCAAGGATAAAATGCTCTATTTATGATGCTTTCTCGAAAAGAAAAGTAATTATTTATGATGCTCTTTCGAGAATTGATTATGAAATGTTTATGAAATTACCCGCCCAAAATGTTTATGTTTTACGTATGTATCCTATCCATGAATGAATGAATGAATGATGAATGTTGTCGGGTCGCTCCGACTTATGAATGAAATCGAATCGATCCTATGCCAAGCGCTTATACCGGCCAGATTAACGTAGTACACCAAACGCCGATCGCAGGCCGAAGGACACCACGTTCGGTCACAACGACGCAGAGGGGCCTTCTACGGCGTGAAATGTTAATGTTATGATGAAATGAAGGATACGGATCATACATACAAGAAAAATGTCTCATGCAGCATTTAATGTTTATGAAAATGATGAAAAGTTTAGTAAGCTCATGCGCCTTTTTAATCAAAACCCTCAGGTCTTACCATGATGGGGCAGAGTAATTAAAAGATGATAAAATGTTTTCGCATAAGTCCACCGAGCATTATTTGTACTCACCGCATATTTGTTTTTAAATGTGCGATTGAGCCGGTGATGCGATGGAGCAAGTTGTTGAGCAATGTAAGGTTGTCGCCGAAAGTTATACCTGATAGACATCGTCATATGTACATATCACATGTTTTCCCACGAAGAACATAAGTTATATAGTAAAGTCCAAAACATACTGATATATATATTACGCTTAATGTTAAATGGTCTCCATGTTTATTCATCCCTGCTTAGAGTAATAATCCGCAAATCGCACTTAGGATTTAGGGTCACATAGAGTGGTATCGAGCGGTTCATTTTCAACCCAAAATCTCCTTTAAGGTTAAGTCTAGATTGAGTCACTCAGACTTCTAAAGATCACCGACAATGCTCAACACTCCATCACATCAAGCTCAACCGAATGAGGTAAATGATTCATTTTCAAAGTTTTGAAATGAAAAGTTGAAAGAGAAAAGGAATGAAAGATATGAAAGATGAATGATATGAAATAGAAGTTATGAATAATGTTGGGAATGAAAGTTATGCAAAGTGATCAATTTAGAAATGAATGCTTATGATTGATAATGGGCAAAATGTGTCAAGAAGAAATGTCAATTTTCAAAATTCAAGTAATACATGCATTCAATAAGCATGTTATGAAATTGAACAAAATTTTCAAGTTTTCATAACCGCATTCTTTCAAATCTCAAGATTATGTATAATGAATGAATATGCTTGAAATGAACGTGAATGGCCAAAGTTCAATGATGAATTTTTCAAATTCAAAGAAATGTATGTATGAATGAATTATGTTTTCATTATTCAAACTTTAGTTTCAAATCTCAGATTGATTATGATAAATGATATGTCATCTCAAGAAGAACATAGACGATGTAAGAAGCATGATCACGATTGCAAAAAGAATATAGAAGTACGAACTTCATTCCCTTACAAGAACAAAAAGAACGACATGAAGAACGGAAAGTAAAGTTAGACTCGAGCTCAGCGCAAAAGATGAATGTGAAATGATCGACCCCGACCTCGGCATGTGCGACCGACCGGCATGTGCGATCTCGACTCGACCGGCATGTGCGACCGACCGGCATGTGCGACATCGACTCGACCGCATGCGCGACCTCAACCCGGCATGTGCGACCGACTCGACTCGCATGTGCGACACGATTATGACTTCGCATGTGCGACTCTAATACGACTCGGCATGCGCGACTTGACTTCTCGACTCGGCATGTGCGACTCGAATAAGACTCGCATGTGCGACTGACTCGACCGCATGTGCGACTCGACACGACTCGCATGTGCGACTTGACTTCCACCGGCATGTGCGAATCGCCGACTTTGACTCGGTAATTTTATAACATCGACTTGACATGTCCACCTTGGTAGTATATACTACATCGACGCCGGCATTACTATGTACCACCGGCATCGGTAATCATACGCACGACCTGGCGCCGGCATCGCCACGATCTCGCGAGCGAGCGCGAATTTTCCTGCACCGCGCAGTGATTTTGTCTGACCCGCTCTCCTTCGTGAACTCCGACGCACGGTTTTCGCCACGCACTCCTAACGCACTGTACTTTATTTTCTATGAAGGAACAAATCCATGATTCCTACTCCAGAATTTACGAGAATCAGTTGAAGTTAGTTCTATGATTTGTATAGAGTAAGAACGTTATAGTATGATAAGAATCTTAGAATGTTACTAAGAAAGTAAGATTTCCAGTAATGCAAGTAGAGCCATGACCTACATAAGAACTATTGTTGACGACCTATTACGAGTATATAAGGTTTCAAATTCTATTCATTACCCAATTTCTGTCATTGAGTTTAACTCTATGACCTAGTTCCAATTGATAAATCATTCGAGTTTCTCACTTTTTCCAAGGAAATTACAACCTAAAACCTTATAAAGTGTCCTTGAAACCAAGCCTCAGTGGATCGAGAAAATAATTGTGACGGTCCGCCAGCCCATATGACCAAAGAAATCTCGTAGTCGCCATTCGGTCTTCTAATTCTAGATCCCAATTATTCAAATTCAAAGAGGATATCGATTCAATCATTAAATGATGTTATTTCGACTTCATGAGACCGCACTTTGTAAGTAATCGTGATAAATTCTCCTCGATTCTCAAATCATCAAGTATGATGAATGTCGACTTACCTTGTCATCTAATGCTAATTAGTAAAGCGATAAACATCGTGCATGATATAGGTCGACTTATTTCACCACCCAAAAGTTTCGCATCAAAGAAAGTGATAGTCATCAAGAAATTATTATAAAGAAAATCTCACGAGACGAGATATTTTCCTATGATACGTATGGACGTGATGACCCTCGACTGGCTTTACAAAGATTGATAACAAGAAGTTATACATTCATATCATCATATGACAATAAAGTTATGAATAAGATACTTTTAGATCGAATGCAAGAGTGTAAGTAAAGAAAAGTATATGATATCCGGATATAATTTCCTTACTATGTCATAACGAGAGAGATTACAACTTATCTTTAAGGTAGTTGTTTGTCCCTAAACCCTCGTTAGTAGGTTGACATGTTTAAAAGAATAAAGATGCATGCAAGATATTCTTTTCAAAGAATATATATATAAATGAACGATAGTATTCGTAAAATAAATCTCTCGCCTTATACCTCAATCAATGAGATTATGCTTGAGCATAATTGATTCCAAGTAATCAAACTCGTTAAACAAACGATAATGAGATTGAGGAATCATAATCCTCGAGATTGTGTGAACCACAGATAGCCCTAGTTGTAAATCAAGTATGGAGAAATATTCCAAAACCAAGACATGGTAATAAGATGTTTGAATTTAAGTCACGGTGTAACGAACGTACTACCTCACCAAGCCATACGACAATAATGACGCTCTAACCCCGAATGTGAGAACCAAAGTGTAACTAAAGTAATATTACTTTCAGATACATGTTCAAGAAATCGACAAAAGTCAAAATAATTAAAGAAACAATGAGCTATACAATTATAAGATAGCCCATTACATGATATAAGTTTCGAGACATACGACTTCGATAACAAGGATTTCTTGAAAAGAGTTAAAGTAATGATATATGAGAAATATATTCCTAAGATTGATAAGAGAAAAGAAAACTGAATCATTCATACCGATTAGAATGAATGATAGTGATAGAGACATGACGATCTCTACGATAAGATTTAATGATCGAAATATCAATATCAAAGGATAGGTTGATGTAGACCCAACCATAAAATGCTATCGTTAAATTATAACTGCATCGACACCAAAAGAATACGGTAAACGAGGTGATAAGAGACTATAGCAAGGGAACATAATGTCCCAATGGAAAGGACAATGATATACTAAATAGATGTTTACTCAATAGACGGAACACCAGAGACCAAAGCCTTTACTCACAATCAAAACCGATCGAACAAAACCAAGAAGGCCCGATAGTATGAGAAAGATTTCTTAATACCTATAATATTTTCTTTACCTATAATAGTTTGTTCGATATAAAGTGCTTCATGTTCTAACATCGCACAAGTATGTGCGTATACGATAGAACCCAATTCGGGATAAACGAATCAAGAAATGAAGATCTCTTCACCTATTTGAGAAATACGGTCGCCGCAGTGTTGCTCAAGCTTAGAATTGAACCTAGATCGCCTAAGGTTCTATCCAATTATTTGAATCATTATATCTATGTGAACGAGATATAATTCTGTAGACAAGAAGTTTTAGATGGTCGTCATTCACGTGATTAGTGACTGGCCTAGTCTCTTCGTAGAAATTTTACGCAATGTGATTTTAGTACCCACTATTTGCATATGCGAATAAATTTTGAACGATATACTACTAAAGGTGTAAAACGAAACGAGTGATAAGATAAGTGTCATGAGTCGTGACGTAAGTTGTCTTCGAGTTATATATGCCTTAAAGTGTTTAATTTTTAAGAGATCCTTCTTGTTTAAAATTCTCTATCGCTTTGATTTAAGTCCGACTTATCTAGCAATATCTCGCTTACGTATGGCGTGAAAAGGGAATAATACGGTAAGAAGATAACCACAAGGCCCAAGTTTAGAACTCACACAGCATATCGACTCTTTTACTATAATCTGGGCATGAATTTAGGACAATTTTGAAGAATTTCTGCACCTTGAAGGATGCTCGAATCATGGAGTTACGGACGAGGATGGTATCCAAAGGTTTATTCGTCGCTTGCCAACAGACCGCAAAAGTTTGCAAAAGAAGTGATCAAGAGAATATCTTCTCGCATGTAGAAAATTCCAAGATTAAGGGCGTATTTACCCGATTTGTCAACCGGCTCAAGCATACATATTATAATGATGGGACTCGCACTCACGAGCACTTGTCCCGTCCCCGCAGTTACCCAAGATGGTATAAAGGAATGGTTGTACCGACGCTCCAAACACCGCCCCACGCCCCGTGTCATTAATTATACCGAAAGGGACGAGAATGGCCAAAGGATGTGCTCTACCGCCTCACGGATTAGAGTTACCTCTACCAACCCAACCATACTTTCTCGATAAAAGCAACACATAATTCTCGTGTCAAGAAGAAACGGGAGTACTGACCCCGACTTTCAAAGGAATAGATCATCGGGGTATGAGGCAGAATGTACTAGAGAAAGGCAAGTTTCAAGTGAGGAGTACGATTCTGGCGAAGGCCACTGAGACATAGAATCTCATGATGATATGAGACTTATAAGTAAATAATGGTTTATGTTGAAATTGGTGGTTAGAATATGTAAAATAAACATAGTTTGGAGTATGTAGTAAATGTGTTAAATGGTGTCAAAATTTTGAGTGTAAAAGAACTGATGCTATGAAATTGGTCACCGACAGACCGAATTGTAATTAATGTATGAAAAGTCCTCACCGAGGCATTTTGATGTAATATATTTTATATGATCCTCATAGAATAGTATCAAAATAATGGGCATTTAATGGTTCAATAAGATATGGTTACTATGAGATTATAGTCATGCCACGGACAAGCTAGTACACCAAACTGCTCATGAACCTCAAAAATCGAGTGTTCCACACATACTTAGACAATTTTGTCTTAACCTTTATGAATAACGCTCCTATCCATACGAAGAACGAGAAAGAACGAAGAACGTCAAGGACCGCTTTACTAATTTTAAGAGCTGCAAATTTTGCCAAGAACAAGATTGTGAATTTCGGCTTAAAGAAATATTCCTCGTGCACATAGTGTCTTTAGAAGGAATCAAAGTAGATCTCGCAAAGGATAAAGCAATGTAAGAATGAAAGTCATCAATGACCTAAATGAGATCGAATTTCTTAAGATTAATCGACTACTATCGAGATCCATTGAGAACTCTCTAAAGTAGTGGCCAATAACATAGCTACCCCAAAAGGAATCAAATTTACATGGATTAATAAAAGAAAAGCTATGTATTAATATGAAAGATAATAGCTACGCATCACAACGACTTAAGCTACATGAATAGAAATTCCCAACTCACGACTCTGAAATAGTAACTATAATAAGTACCAAAGTCTTTGAGACATCACTCCCATGACAATAAGTTAAAATCCTTCACAGACATAAAAAGTTCAATTAATTCTTCGAGCAAAGAGACTTGGATACGGATAGAAAAGATGGCTCTAATCGTAAAAATTTCAATTGTGATATAAATATCACCTACGGAAGGTTAATGTAATTTCTAATGCCCTAAGTTATAAAATTCAATCTAAATTATGATATGTCCCTTATAGAAAAGGAAAACTCATTGAGAGTTTAAGAAATGAAATGTAAATAGTCGGCAATCGTGAACTAACGTAAGTTGTATTCTCACGCTCAAGGTGACATATGACTAGAGAAAAGGATGATAAACGAAAGGAGAAATGATGAAATGGGAATAGAATACAAATTAAAATAAGGAATGAAGAGTCAAGGATTTTAAGTGCTATTGACAATAACATATTGTCTAAGGAAGGATTATATACATATTTCAAGCAATAATAAGCTTAGAAAGAAACCATGAGTGAAACTCATGATCCTTCTCATACCGCCCAACCAGCAAAGATTAAGAGATATTATGATTTACGAGAAAAGTTAGATAGTAAGGAATAAACGAGATATAACCATACTGTTTAACAAAGGTCTCGGTTATCAACAAGTGAAGGCATTGTATCAATGACCTTATAAGAGGTTATAATCTCTAAAGATACACGTATGAAAATGGAATGATGTAGCAATTGATTTTATGACGGTTCTCGCCAAATTATAGAAGAACATCGCTATATGGGTAGCAGTGATCGACTCACCAAATATGTTCATCTCCGCCTATTCGTATGACTCAGATCCGATAAGTTAGCTTAGTCGCATATAAAGGAATCGAAAATCTACAGTGATACCAAACCCATCACTCGATAGAGATTCCAAGTTTACCCCAAATTTCAACTAGCTCACCGTAAAAGAGTTAGACACTAGATCGAGCCTTAACATAAATGTCCACCACCGACGTATGGACTATAAAGAGGACAATATGGACGCTTAAGCATAACGATAGAACATTAATGTTAAATCAAGGTACAAGTGGGAACGATTGCACCACTTGTTAAGTTAACGACGACCATAGTCACAAGCAACGATCAATATACCTTATGAGGCATTATGCGGAAAGAATATCGATCACCACTTTATTGTAATAAAGTAGGCGAGGAAAGATATAAGGTCCCGACAATGCAAATGAAATGATTAAGATATCTCGCAAACGAGGCAAAGAATAAAAGAGGCTCAGATGTATAAAAGTCTTACCGACACGCCAGATCCGAATCGCATTTTTAAATGCGTAAATAAAGTTTCTTAAGATTTCTCCATCGAGGAAATTATAAAGTTCAGATACAAGAATGTAGAGATCACGCTTATAGACCCACGAGCTCCTAATAATGATAGCCTAGTAGCTTATAGCTTGGTACTTCCACCAAATTTGTGGAGAGTACGTAATGTTTTCCACGTGTCACGCTTATGAAATACTAAAAGTGACCCAAATTATGTGATCCGCCATAACGACGTGATCCTTAACTCATATGAGTTGTGATGAAAATCTACGACTAATTTGATCGCATTTATCCAACGATTAAAGAATCAAGTTCGTCTTTAATGAAAGTCCAACGAAGGAATAATGGACAAAAAGAAATCACGTGGAAAATTTAAGATATTATGATGCAAAGATATCCCATACTTTATGAGGAATGCAAATTTCGGGACTAAATTTCTTTTGTGGTAGAATGTAATATCCCGAGAATTAAACGCCTAATTACGATATTTATAATTCAGAAATTAGATTTCACTAAATAAATGAATTAGTAATTTATCGAATAATGATTTCGATTAATTATGAGGTAATGAATTCCTATTTTATATTCACTAAGGATTGTGAATTAAGGAATAGAATTATATAAAGTATTTCAAGAAGAGTATTTTAACGCCGATCGACTATCGATAGTTAAAATTTCATAAAATTTTCTAAGTGACTTAAGCTTAGAATTGAATTCCAAGATTAATGGAATAATTTAATAAAGTGATTACGACTTTATTACGACATTTTGAGACGAGTCGATAATTAACGTTGAGACGCTTCAAACGTTAACGCTTAGAGATTTAATAGAAGAATGAGTTTAATGATCAAGGAATTATAATATTTAAATTCCTATGATTATTTTATGTAATTAGAGTATTATTTAGCATTAAAACAATGCTAGGACATTAAGGATTCATTAATGAACAATATGAATTTTCGAAACCCTAATTCAAAATTAGGTTTTCTCACATTAAATGATACCAATAAATTTTTCTATGATATAATTTGTCATCTAAGACATATATTATGTCATATAGCTATTAAATGTAATAAAATAAATAATTAGCACTTTGTATACAAAAGTGCATGATATATATTATGTAGGTTCAATGTTTGAAATTTTCCATGTTGCGCCAATTGATGACTTGTTTCATAAATTAAATGCCTAGATAATTATATCTAAGTATGAGACCAAAATTGTAAACATTCATTCCTCGAATCAAGGTGGTCGACGCCAATTTTGGGAACCAAAGTAGATTTAGTCCTTGTTTCATTCAATGTGTAAGTGATGATGTATCGGCATGACATTGTTGACCATGCATGAGACAAGAAGAAGTAACTCCTCCATTTCTTGCATGAGAGTTCACGGCAATATACACAAAGGCAAGAAGATATTTTTCGATTTGTTCAAATGGTGTGTAAGTATTAACTTTCATGATGTATGCATGGGTGAGTCATAAAGCATTATTAGCTTCCCAATATTGTGAGTGAGAAAGAGAAACGAGAGAGACGGTGATGTTGTAAGAAATTGTTGAAGTCTTTAATTCATTTACTTGTACTTACATACTAATAAAGCAACACAATACAATTCCTCTCTCCAAAACAACTAAAGAACCGAGAGCAAAGCGAGATAGAAAAGCTTGTGTGTTCATCTTATTCTTAGCCAAAAGCTCGATCTAAAATCTTTGCACACTAAATCGATACCGTTAAAGGTTAGAAATCGAACGACCTCTTTATACATTAAGATTTTAAATTTTCAATGGTTCGATCTTATGTATAAGTATGTGTTCTTATGAAAATAATTATGCTAGATGAGATGTCAGGTATTAATAATGTGTATGATGGAATATAAGCATATATCATATTTTAAATTGAGGTTAAGCATGTCAAAATTTGGTACATGATTACCGAAAATTTCTCGAACAATATAATAATGGAATTATGTTATATGATAGCCAATGAACCCATTATGATTTATCGAATTTATAGAAATTATTTGCTCAATTTACTCAAAGAAATCGAGAGCATTATGCTTGGTTTGGGATGATTTAGTTGCTTTTGATTAATGTTATGATGTAATGTTGCTATACTATAGTGTATAAGCATAGTGTATTTAATCGAAATTTTTACAAAATGTTTAGTGTATAGTATGAGAAAACCGTGAGCCTCGACATTAATTCCTTGATGTAGAAATTGAAAATGTTGGACTATATGTTATAATCATGTTATAAATTAATGTTGGGGCTCAGATAATTTAATTAGAATTTTAGAATTTGTTTGATAATTTTGAGAAAATTTCGAGACCTATAGAAAGGATATAGTGATGTCCAAATTTTCTATAGTTAATGTTAATACATATTAGTGATACTATGATAAAATAGTACACTATATGAATTTAGAAGAATTTTGAAAGAAGATCGAATTTATGCTCAAGCAGTTCGTGAGCTTTTTAAATAAATTATGATTTTAAACCTTAATATCAAGAAAATAATACATTATGTGTCTAGAAATTATTTTAGACATATTAAGAATTTATGGAATTTTATAAACATAGAATACTATGTTTATGGCTAAACGTTATATTAAATAACGTTAGAAATGAAAATAATGTTTAATGAATAAGTTAATTAATATTTAAGAAAATATTAATAAAGTTTATCGATTTATGGAAAACTCGAGAATTAGGGCTTTATGAAAGAAATCGATTGAAAATCGATTTATACCGAATTTAGATATTAAAATATGAATTATTAAAGAAATTAATAAAGAAAAGTCAAAATTGTCGACTTTGAAATTAACGATGAAATACGCTCGATAATACGCCAATACGTGTGAAACGATTAATTATATAAGGAAACTCATTGGTGAGAAAAGATTTCATAATTGAAACTTTGTATCGAAAATGTGTAGATACGCTAAACGTCAATTTAAAAGGTTAAATGAAATAGTCGAACATATCTCGCCCCATCAAGCACGAGAAATGTTTAGTTAAGATACGCGATTGATTGACGATCAATTGCTAAAGAATTCAATTATTATAATATGTTATCAAAGTTTATTTTTAAACTTTGAAAATCTCGAAAACGCGACAGACGATCGAAATCGCTTTTACGTAGCGCGAGACGCGGAGGCGATCTCGCGTAAAAGAAAACGAATTAAGAAAGCTTACGCACTGTGTGGGCTTCTTTTCTTATCCTCAATGATAAAATGCTCTATTTATGATGCTTTCTTCAAAAGAAAAGTAATTATTTATGATGCTCTTTCGAGAAATGATTATGAAATGTTTATGAAATTACCGCCCAAATGTTTATGTTTTACGATGTATCCTATCCATGAATGAATGAATGAATGATGAATGTTGTCGGGTCGCCCCGACTTATGAATGAAATCGACCGGATCCTATGCCTAAGCGCTTATACCGGCCAGATTAACGGTACACCAAACGGTGATCGCAGGTCGTAAGGACAATTCACTGCCGGTCACAACGACGCAGGCGGGCCTTCTACGGCGAAATGTTAATGTTATGATGAAACGAAGGATATGGATCATACATACAAGAAAAATGTCTCACAGCATTTAATGTTTATGAAAATGATGAAAGTTTAGTAAGCTCATGCCTTTTTAATCAAAACCCTCGTGTCTTACCATGACGGGGCGTAGTAATTAAAGATGATAAAATGTTTTCGCATAAGTCCACCGAGTGTATTATTTGTACTCACCGCATATTTGTTTTTAAATGTGCGATTGAGTCAGTGATGCGATGGAGCAAGGTTGAGCAATAGGAAGGTTGTCACGAAAGTTATACCTTGATAGTACATCGTCATATGTACATATCACATGTTTTCCGCCGCAAGAACATAAGTTATATAGTAAAGTCCAAAACATACTTGATATATATATTACAGCTTAATGTTAAATGGTTCCATGTTTATTCATCCTGCTAGAGTAATAATCCCTCGCTAAATCGTGATTTAGGATTTAGGGTCACATGGCAGCTGCTAACCGCAAGTTTATGACGCAATCGAACTCAAATACAATACAACAGAGAATACGAATGTCAAACAGATATATTTTATTTAGATATACTACATAGAAGAACAAATCAAGAACTCATAATATGAGGAATAAGTAGTTCTTCAAGGTAATCGCATTGATTTTTAAAGTGAGAAATTTACCATACATGGCTAATCGCTTAGAGATCAAAAGAATAAATTAATAATTTCACTTAAATTTGCAAGCAGCTCATGACTTTGTCTTTGATCCAAAAATACTCAATCTAATAACTTCCTTACATCTTATGGATTCAAAGCAAAACTAACTATAATCTAAATATCGGTCTCGATTTCTACATCGCCCTTCAATCTCCCACAAAATTTTCATACCATCGCCTCTAAGACAAGAATTAAAGATCTTCAAGAGCCTAACACACATATTTTGGCAAATTTAGGCAATCCCTAATTGCTTAAGAGACATAAACTGTAATGAAACTATAAATGTAACCAACACCAATTAGACTCGATAATGATGATAGCACATAACTTAAGCAAGAAGTAGTTTATACATAATCAAGGCAAATTGTTATCAAAAGTAATCAAAATCATCTTTATTACCAGCTTTTCCAATATAGAAAGATCGACATTTATTGCTATTCCCGATCAAGAATCTTTCTATTCAAAATAATGATAAAATTTAAACAAATAACTAAGATTTCACATTATTTCATTTCTTCAAATAAATCCAAGAAAATATCAAGAACTTTGATAGATTAATCCGACACAACTAATCACTTTGACCAATTCTACTTTAATTCAAAAAATCAGCAAGATTGTTCCTTTCCCAAAGAATTGCAACAAAATTTAACCCAAAACTATTAAAAGGAAGGAATTCCAAAATCGAAAGAAATGGCAAGCACAAAATCAAGTCCAAAGGATCAACTTTAAAAGGTAAAAGCATCATAAAATTCATCCACTTTTGCTAACAAGAAAGTAAAACTAGATTAGAAAAAGAAGCCCAAACCTCAATTTCGCTACAACCGAATTTGACTATGCTAGAACCTCCTCAAGACAACAAAGATCCGCAAATTTCGCAGAGAAACAACGACACTGGAGTAATAATGGAAGAAGAAAACAATATTAGACTTCTAGTTCATGCTATTTTTTACCTACACTTGTATTCATCATGAGAAGTTTTAAAACTTTATCTTTACTCGCTTGCACAAAACCCCGATCCGTAGACTTCAACTTCACGACTATGACTTCAAATGGATTGCAAGGAAACAATAAGACATTGTTGACAATCACAATTGAATGTCCACAAGAAACTACATTTTTCTAATGCAAGGAAATCATCGTGAGGAGAATATAATTTCAAGATAAGAACATTTCACGATTTCGTAAGATCTTCGATTCTTGTATTTTCATAATATTGAGTTGCTTTCAGCAGAGGACATAACTCTACCAAAAATCAAGTTGATTTTAGAGTACACAACCAGAGCTTATATGTTATTTTGCATTTTAAGAACCAAAGCATACTTCAGCTATGACCAAGCTTAACTAGTGGAAAAGTCATTTTTATGATAGTAACCTTCCCGGTTTATAAACCGACCAGAGCAAGCTAGCTTTTCAAGAAATAGAAAATGCTAAATTCTCAAAGTAGAATAGATATATCGTCACAAGTACACCGTATCTCATAAATTACCTTGTTCCTAAACATAATACAAGATCAACCATTTTGCGTTTTTTCTCAGATCCATCTCCTTAGGCGGCAAAGCATCCTTTAAGATAAAATGAAAATCACTCTAAGACCGTGTATATTTTGAGTTAGAATAGTTAATCGCCTGTCACGTCCAATTTTCCGATTTTTTTTTAGTACTAAAAGTCAAGATGAGCTACACCATGTTAAGAACTGTAAGTTCTATAATCTCAATAAGCAAACTTGAAACTCGCAATTTTATCCCACATAATAAAGCTTCCTATGAGTAGAGTATCTCATATTTAGAGTTTCTTCATGCAATAAGTAGAAAGCAATTTCTAGAATGATTCAAATAGAAATATTGTCTATCCATTTAATTTATATCGAATTTAAGTTCCTAAGAGAAAAATCACAAACAAAACAAAATGCAATGCAGATATATTCTCCATAAGATTTCGTGATCTTTTTCTGCTCTATTCCATCCAGCTCAAATAGAAGCTCACATACCGTATATCATGTTTCCATAATGGCAGTTATTTACACAAAGAATTAAAAAATTCACACAAAGAAAAATGATATATGACAAAACAAAGTTGAGGGCTTATTCAATTAAAGAAATTGCAAACCCATAATCGTTAGTACATTTGTCGTGGCAATTATGCAAAGTCGAAAAGTAACACTAATGATAATATGTAAACTAAGAAAATAACAACGGCTTCATGATACAATCCTTAATGGTGAATTCGCCTAAAAATTACGCATGTTTAAGTCATCGATAAACCAGATATGTGAATTTACTATCATTCATAAGGTACGGGTCTTCCTATGAGAATCTAAACAAAAAGAGTAAAAAGAACCCAAGAATCTTCGTAAGTAAGGCCAAACTAGCTCAGAAGCTTTTTGTGATACAGGTCGCTTTGACACTTAGGTTTTAAGGTCTATTCATCAATAAAATGAACCGCAATCTGCAGCCTAGTATCTAAGATAAACACGCTTCACCTAATATACATTGGCAATTGGAAAATAATTGTATAAGCAATCCAAAAAGGAAGAATAAAGAGTTGCCTCTAACCATCGTAGGTCGCTGCCGCCCGATGTTCACCCGAGCGCCCACGCATCGAAGCCCAACCGCCCGGCGCGGCGATGCGTTAGAGAGCCGCCGTGCGGGTCGTCAGTTCACCGGTCGTCACGAACAAAGCAGACGGTAGCTCAGGCCGCCACGGATCCGCTGGGGCCGAATATTTCATGGTCGCCGGACGGCGGATGGGCGGCTGTTGGTGGACTCACGAGAGCTCTTGCTCGAGGCTTCTTCATTGCTTCAACTCGCTCAGAATCGAACTCGACGCCATCTCTTTCTCACGAGCTATTCAACAAAAATAAATAAATCAAATTCCTTAATAAGAAGTGTTGATTTTTGAAAATCATATTACCTTTGTTCTAATTTTACTTTCTAATTCATGTATACAATTTGTTTCTTTGTTTTTATTTTTTATTTTTAAGGGAATCCAAGAAATTTGTCTCACACGTAGTGCAAAACCAGATATTCGAGTTAGAAAGTAAAATTGAGTCCCGATGCTTTGATTTATCTCCACAAGGTAATCACACTAATAAGGGCGTATTTTAAAAAATAATAATAATCAAGAATCTAATTTAAAATATATAAATAAGTAAGTAAAGCATAAGCACCCAATATTAACAAATAAACCATTAAATATACGATAACATCAGATAAATTAAGTTCGTAAGGGATTGCAGAGTTAGGGCTAAGTTTTTTTTTTTTTTTAATTTACGACATAGACTACGCTTTTATTAAAAACGCAACACACCACGTTTTCTAAGCGTAGTCTATACCCACTATAGACCACGACATACACCACGCTTTTGTTGCCGTAGTCTATACTTCGTGGCTCAAGATAGACTACGCTTTTACTAAAAAGCGTAGTCTATAAGTGTAGAGAAAAGTGATATTTGTAGTAGGTAAATACCAAAAGATTCTCGACTACTCAACATCTCCGCCCATCACCATCACTACCAATCGCACATTTAAAAACAATATGCAGGGTCGAGTACAAATAATGCACTCAAGGCTCATGCCAAAATAATTTATCAAGTTGAATTACTCGCCCATCACAAGAATAATACGAGGTTTTAATTTGAAATACCGTGCTTACTAAATATTTTCGTCATTTTCAATAAATATCGCCACAAGATTTTCCACGATGTATGATCCACATCCACCACAACAATTCATCCAACACACCTGCTACTGGAGAGGAGGCCTCTCACAGACGCCACGACCGCCGAAAGCACCCTTTCAAAGACACAAATACAAATAATCAAGGCACAAAATCCAGCCATCTCAAAGACAGATACTAATTCTCCATCATCCTTGGGGTACTTCCATGAATACGAATTCAAGCAAGTCATAAAGTGAGCTACCCAACATTATGCATCAATAATCATGGATCGATACATACATAAAACATAAACATTTTGGGGTGTAATTAAATAAATCACCATAAATATTTGCTTGCAATAAAGCATCATAAATAAATCATTTGATAAGTTCTATCAATTTGAGTATAGTAAAGCCCACCTCGACTTTTAAACTCGAACTGTACGCGTGTTCTTCTCCTCGTCATGCGAGTTTCACGTCCCACCTTTACGCAAAAATTTACGCTTAGCACGTCAGCACGCCGAGATTTTCAAAGTTCGCTCAACTTGATAAATAAAATAATTCAAGTTCTAATAAACTCTATACGAGAAACGACGACTTCAATAAAAAATTTCGATCGGCGAGACGAATATGATCTACGCCTCATTTTAACCCTTTTAGTTAAATAATTAACGATAATAACGTTATTTAATAATATGATTTCAATTATGAAATCCTTTCTCACAATCGAGATATTCGTATAAAAGTAATACGCTTTTTCATGTATTAGCGATTTAACTAACGATTTCAGACGTTAATTTCGAAAGTCAACCATTTTCGACTTTTCTTTCTAAATTTTCAATAACTCATATTTTAATTAATAAATCAATATAAATCGATTTTCAATCGATTTATTTTCATAAGACTTTAATCCTCGATTTTTCATGCAATTCGATAAAATTGATTAATATTTTCTTTCACTATTAATCTTTTAATACATTAAGCATTATTTATGTTTTTAACGTTATTTAATATAACGCTTCTCCGTAAACATAATATTCTATGTTTAAATATTTCTCAAAATTCAATTATGTCTAATATAATTTTTAGACATATAATATATATTTATTCTTCGATTAAAAGGAATTAAAATTCCTTATTTAAAACACAAAGCTCACGCTTTTGTGTAAAAATTTCAAACCTTGTTCTAAAAATTCATCTAAATTCATATAGTGTATTATTTTACACTATGATCATTAATATGTATTAATATCACTATAGAAAATTTTGAACTTGCCTATATACATACTATAGGTCTCGAAAATTCTAATAATTATCAAATAACTTCCTAAAATTATAATTAAATTATACAAGGCTCTAAACTTAATTTATAACATAATTATAACATAAAGTTCAATATAATCAACTATACACTATGGTACACATACTCTATGGTTTCGTTCTTTCCCAAAAAAATACCCTAAACATTTTTATTAAATTCCAATTAAATTATAATATGCTTATATACTATCTCGTAGCACTAATACATCATAATATTACATTATAACAACTTACAAACCATTAAACCTAAAGATTAGTTTCGCTATTTTGGGTAAAATAGCTATATATATCCAAAATTCTAATAAATTCCAATACGACATAATTATTACCCTAGATCAACAATATGCTACTGTAACACTTAAATAAAATTGTACAATAACTTAGCATTTCTACACAATTTTCGTAATTTCAAAACTAAGCATAGATTTTATAAATTTCCTAAAATTCACAATAAGCTTCTATATCATCATATATCATGAATCCACCTCAAATCATTCATTAAAATTTTCTAGACTATGAATAATTTCATAGATGCTTGAATCAATTTTTAAACATGATATATGCTTACATAAAATCATACTACACATATTTAATTAAGAAGTTATCATGCTAGCATACTTTTTCACAATTAATACATGCTTAAAAAAATAATTGAACCATTTGATCATTGAAAAATTTAGGTATTATCGAAGCTTGTTCGACATCTAACCTCGTTAACTGTGTCGATCGGTTGTAGGGTGATTAAAGCTAAAACTAATTGAGATGAAAGAAGAAGAAAAGGTTTGGTTTCTCTTGGAAGGCTCTCAGAGAGAGAGAAAGAAAGAGAGACGAGTCAGGTTATGTTGTGAAGTGTTTTAAGAGAATAAATACTTAGGCAAAATAAAACAAATTGAAGACCACTCACTTGATACTCTCTCGGCTCTCACAATTTCAAGACACAAATAAATAAAGTGTTAGTCAAAGTGATTATGTCATACATGAAATATCTTCTACAATTCATTTACTACCTCGCATGCTTTATTAAAGATTTTAAAACAAATATATTTTGTTTCATGTGGCCTTAGCCGTCTTCCAGCTGAGGTAGGAGACAAATTTTCAGATTTTGTGTGTGGTATAACACATGTGTATTAGATACACATTATCCCAAAATTATACACTCAAGTGTATTAAATCAAAATTTGATTTTTGCACAATAGGTCAACAATTTCGCAATAATATAAACACATTGCTAGTGTATTTTTCATCTACACATTTTAATAGGTAAGTGTGTATTAATACTACACTTAAGAAATATCACAAATTGATGATCAAATAAAATAATCCTATGTTAATACATGTGATACTCACGGCACTTTCATCATTTTAATGCCCAAAATTGATTTTCATGCTATAAGTAGATATATAGCATAATATAAATCCTAAATGATAAATTATATCATAGGAAAAGAAATTATTGAATTAATCCATAGGTAGAAAACCCTAATTTCTATTTAGTGTTTTGAGAATCATAAATAATCAAAAATATCATTCCAAAATTTTCTAGCATTATTTCAATGCTAAATAATATTCTAATTACATAAAATAATCATAGAAATTTAAATACTATAATTCCTTGATCATTTGACTTGATTCTCAAGTCATATCTAAACGTTAACGTTTGAAACGTCTCAAAACGTTAATTATCGACTCATCTCCAAATGGTCGTAATAAAGTCGTAATCACTTTATTAAAATATTCCAATAATAATGGAATTAAATTCTAAGCTTAAAAACTTAGAAAATATCACGAGCATTTAATTATCGATACGTAATCGACGAGAATTAATACTGTTGAAATACGCTACATATTCTTATTTCTCAATTCACATTCCTTCGTGAATTGTACATATGAATTTATTATTCCAAAATAATCAAATCATTATTCGATAATTTATTAATCAATTTATCCTAATAATATTCTAATTTACTAAATTAATATCGTAATTAGCGCTTAAATAATCGGGTATTACACCTCCTCTATACTCTCTCTCTCTCTCGCCCTCTCACCACAAAGCATAAAAATGCAGCCAAAATGGTAGTGGGATGGTGATCATTAGCTAGGCAAAAAGGGCTTCATGCATCGTTAATCAAATGGTAAAACCATGCTTGTTTATACGGTAGCCAAGATATATGTGTGTTAAGGGTGATTTTATTTTATTTGATCCTTAATACAATGTATTAATCCACATATAAATCATAGATATATAATACATAGCAATTAAATAATTAAATCATCACATACCAATTAATTCAAAATAATGTGAAAAATAGGTACAAAAATATAAATCACACCTATTATTGATACTCATGTCATTACCGTGTTAAACATACTCATATATATCATATTATATGATTTAGATAATAAATAATAGCATAGGATAATTTAATGGTATCATTTTATGTGAAAACCATAGTTTAATAAATTAGTGGTTTTCAAAATGTATATATATACACTATCGAGTTTTATAGCTCAAAATTGATTTTAATGCTTAATAATACTGTAATTATATAAAATAATAATAGGAAATTAATTATAATAATTTCGGATTAATAAACCCATTTTTCAAAACGCCTCAGACGCCGACGCTCAAAACGCCTCAAACGCTCATAATCGACTCATCTCAAAATGGTCGAGTAAGCTCGCACTTACTTTAGAAATACTATTCCATTAATATAGGAATTAATATGGAAATTAATTCCAAGTCACGCTAGAAAATTTCATAAAATATGTACGCTCGATACGCAATCGACGTTAAAATATATCGATTTAACAATTTCATAATATTTCAATTCCTTAATTCACAATCCTTAGTGAATATAAAAGGAATTCGTTATTACGATACCGAGTCGAAACCAATATTCGATGTCATACAAATAATGTACGGCAAACCGTAATTTACGGTTTAAAATACCGTAATCGACGCTCGCTTTTCGAATATTACAAAACACAAGCGGTTTTATTTAAAAAGGCTTTGTGCTTACTAAAGTATTTTCTCATTTTCAAAAAGATTGCCTCACATGCATTTTCTCTGTATGTATGATCCATATCCTTCTCATATAATATCTCATAAACTCATCTCGCACAGTAGGCGAGGTCTCCTTCCACGGACGCCGCGATCACCGAGAGCTCTTTCAAGACACAATCACCTATAGTGCACATCCGATCCTCGCCACTCCGCACAGTGATTCGAATTCTCAATCATCCTTGCGAGTTGTAGCAAAAGATACGAATCGCTTAATCTATTAAGTTGGGAGCGACCCAACAAATTTTATTCACTTTCACAACAATCGACCAACAACTCGATAGGATCCATACATAAAAACATAAACACTTTGGGCAGATAATCATCTCATCATCATTTCTCAACAAAAGCATTGAAAATAAATACTTTTCATTTCGAATAAAGCATAATAAATAAAACGGTTTTGAGTAAAGCCCACTGCACGTATGTAATGTTCCATAATCCTAAAGACGGATTAAAAAGGACTAATACTAGAATGTGAATTGTGGTTCATGAAAGCCTAATTTAAGACATATAACAAGTAAAATAAGACGATTCAACCATTATATACATTAATAACATAATGTACAAGAAAGGCTAGCCAACAGATCCAAAAGAATACCAACGATATGAAGGACTTCAATCATAATATCTGCATATAAGCATAATATTCAAAAGTAGACATTGTTCAAACACAATGAAGGCATGTGAATACACGTATTTACGATCGCAGTACCCAAGGTATCTAACTTAACATTCAAAAAGCTGCTCGACTTCTCAACACCCTCCATCATCACCATCATCACCAACCGCACATTTAAAACAACATGCGTATCGAGTACAAGAATGCACTCAGTGACTCATGCCAAAACATTTTATCGTATTTAAATTACATCGCCACATCATGGTAAGACATATGGTTTTACTTAAACGCCTTATGCTTATTAAATCATTTTCATCGCTCATAAACATCATCGCCGCAAGCATTTTACTTGCATGTATGATCCATATCCTTATCCTTTTATCATATCTTTATAATTTAGCCGTCAGAAGCGAGGCCTCCCCCACGCCGCCGCGACCGCCGCAGATTGTCCTTACAGTCCCCATACCACTTTTTTTTTTTTCAGTACACGCTAACCCTAGCTGTATAAGCCTTCCCAAGATAGATCCAATTGATTTCATTCATAAGTTGGGAATGACCCAACAACATTCATTCATTCATGGATAGGATACATACATAAAACATAAACATTTTTGCGTGATAATTTCATAAACATTTTATCATCATTCTTCGTATAAGATCGTAAATAAAATCATTTGTTCAAGATTTTATCATTTAAGAGTATAGTAAAGCCCACCGGACCCTTGATCGTCAAATTTTCTATTCTTCTTCTCACCAAGTCGTCGCACGCCTTTCTACACCTTTACGTAAAACGACACGTTGGTCACGCCGAGATTTTCAAAGTTTAGAATGAACTTTGATAACTTATTCTAATATAATTTGAATTCCTTAATCTAATTCAATACCGCTCAATCACAGATTTTGAACTAACATTTCGCATTTCGAGATATGTTCAACTATTTTATTTTAACCTTTAGGTTAAACGCTTAACGATTTACACGCTTTTTCGATGCAAGAATTTCAATTATGAAATCTTTCTCACTAATGAGATTTCCTTATATAAATAATACGCTTTACACGACACAGATTTTTCAACGATTTCATACGCTGATTTCAAAAGGCAATATTTTGACTTTTCTTTATTAAAATCATTAATAATTCATATTTTAATATATAATTAATATAAATCGATTTTCAATCCATTTCTTTTCATAAAGTCCTAATTTCGATTTTTCATGCAAATCGATAACCTTCATTAATATTTTTCTTAAATATTAATTTACTTATTCTTTAAACATTATTTTTCATTTCTAACGTTATTTAATATAACGTCATTACAAACATAGTATTCTATGTTTATAAAATTTCATAATTTCTTAATATGTCTAAATTAATTTCTGACATATAATATATTATTTTTCTTGATATTAAGGATTTAAAACCTTAATATATATATATAAGCTACTGTTTTAAGCTTATATTTTCATTCATCTTCCAAAATTTTCTAAATTCATATAGTGTACTATTTTATCATAGTATCACTAATATGTATTAATATTAACTATAGAAAATTTGAGCATTATTTATCCAACCTCATAGGTCACGGTTTTGTCCAAACTTTGTCCAATAAATTTTCTAAAATTCTAGTTAATTTATACAAGGTCCCAACATTAATCTATACCATATTTATAACCTATAGTCCAACATATGAAATTTCCATACCAAGGTATTGTTGTCCAAAGGTTTCGCCTAACAAACATTACACTAAACATTTTTATAAAATTTAATTAAATTATATTATGCTTATACACTATAGTATAACACTATATCATCCTAATATCATACTAGAATCAACATGACCATGCTTAATTTAAGCTCCCTAGCTCTCGCCATTTCATGAAATTGAGCATATATTCATTAAAAAAATTTAATCAATTCATATAATGCATAATCAATACTCTAGATCATCATTATGCTATTACATTTCTCAAACAAAATTGTACATTAACCTAACATTTTTCTCAATATTTTCTAATATAGAATCATATAGCATATGATTTTTTTAATTTCCAATAAATCACTACAAGCTCCTATAACATCATAGATCATTAATCCATTCCTAAATCATTCATGAAAATTCGATACACATGGCATAAATTTCATAACATGTTTAATTTCACATGCTTCTATAATATCATACTACACATTAATAATGAACAAGCTATCATGCTAGCATTATTTCATTACAACACATGCTTGAAAAAATTTAAATCAACCATTGATGATTTAAAACTTAGGTATAATCAAGCTCGCTCGATATCTAACCTCTTTAACGGTTCGATTTAATGTGCAAAGGTTTAGTATCGCTTTTGGTGATTTTAAACTCAAGAACACAAGTGGTTTTCTCCAAGATAAGCTCTCGTTCTTGCTTGAAAACGAGAGAGAATGAATGTATTTTGATTTATTAAGTATGATATACTTAAGTAATTGAAAATAAACACCTCACTTCTCTCACTCTCTCTCTCGGTCACTTTCTCACAATTAAAACAATCGAAGCCTTCAATAAAGTTTGGTGACTCACAATTCATTACATCATGGTAGTAACTATGTATAAAGTTTTCGATTAAAACAAAGAAAATCCTTAGCCTTGAACTCAATAAGTCGCCGACCACCCTTGCAAGACACAAAAATTGCACAAGCTTTCTCCTACGACTCACCATGCATATGTCATGGAAGTTAGTATCTCTTACATTTTGAAAGAAACAATGAAATATCTATTGCTTTTGGAGAAGCAATAGCCATCGGTCATGGCTTGAACAAAGAGAAGGAATTTTTTTTATTTCATGAGTTAATACATGGTATAAGTCTTACACTCTATCCCAAAATACTTTAGAACTCTCGCAACCCCAAACGGAGTCAACAATATCGGCTACTACCACCTCACAAATGCTCCCACTTGATATTACTTGGTAAGAGTGCAATTTGATCACTTAATACACATCATGCAAAGCTTAGCACAAGAGTTCACGTAAACAATTTGTTACACTACCAAGATCACGGCATTTTTGATTCCATGTGCCCAAAAATTGATTTTCATGCTATTATTAGATATATATCATAATATATATCTTAGATGATAAATTATATCATAAGAAAAATTATTAGAATCATTTCATATGTGAAAACCCTAATTTTCTAATTGTGGTTTTCAAAATTAGGCATTGTTCAAAATTAACCCGTAATATTCTAGCATTGTTATAATGATAAATAATACTCTAATTACATATAATAATCATAGGAATTTAAATACTATAATTCCTTGACCATTAAACTCATTTTTCTATTTATCTCAAACGTTAACGCTTGAAACGCCTCAAACGCTAACTATCGACTATCTCAAAATGGTCGTAATAAAGTCATAGTTACTTTATTAAATTATTCCATCAATAATGGAATTAAATTCTAAGCTTCGCTGTTTAGGGTTTCTCAAAATTTTAACTATCGACACGCAATCGACGTTAAAATTATACCGCCAAACACTTTATAAACTTTTATTCCTTAATTCACAATTCTTGTGAATATAAATAGGAATTCATTATCTCATAATTAATCGAAATCATTATTCGATAATTTACTAATTCAATTATTTCGATGAAACCCTAATTTACTTAATTTAAATATCGTAATTAGCATTTAATTCTTCTGGATATTACATTCTACCCCTTAAAAGAAATTTCGTCCCTAAATTTGCATACCTTAGAAAATCCGGTATCGCTCTTTCATAGCTTCCTCAAGTTCCCACGCGGCCTCTTCGTCCATGATGTCTCCACAACACTTGACTCGCGAACGGACTTGTTTCAGAATCACGAACTTTACGGCCTAGAATCGCCGAGGTTCTTCTTCATAGCTCATATCCGGATTGAGGATCACGCCGCCTGATGGATCACGTGTTTTGGATCGTGTACGCATTTCTTAATTGTGACACGTGAAACACGCTGTACATTCCCGCATCAAGAAGAGCCAACCCATGCCCATCGGGCCTATCCTTTCTAGATCTCATAAGGTCCTATAAAACGGGTCTTAGTTTTCCTTTACTCCAAACCTTATAATCCCTTGATGGAGAGACTTTGAGGAAGACTTTATCTCCGCCTCAAAATATAGCTCGATTCACGCCAGACGTCAGCATTTACTCGCCTATCTTGAGCTTCTTTTATTCTTCGCCTAATTTGTCCGACGATTTCAATCATTTCACTTATCGCTTCAGTGCCCCACGATTCTTCTTTCACCCACTTCATCCCAATAAAGCGTGATCTACATTTCTTTCCATACAAGGCTTCAGACGGGCCATATTAATCGCCGCTGGTAACTAT
Source organism: Salvia rosmarinus (assembly GCA_036937905.1). Taxonomy (NCBI): domain Eukaryota; kingdom Viridiplantae; phylum Streptophyta; class Magnoliopsida; order Lamiales; family Lamiaceae; genus Salvia; species Salvia rosmarinus. The sequence continues at coordinate 29,079,509 of CM072824.1, read as the reverse complement.
TATTGTAGGCAAATTCAATAAGGTAAAACATCTTCCCACTTTGCACCTCGATCCAACACTATCGTTTTAGCATATCTTCTAGTGTCCGAATCGCCCTTTCCGATCGACCATCGCCCAGGTGAAATGTCAATCGAAATTCAACTGCGCCTAATTCTTTTCGCAAGCTAACCCGTAATCTCGGTGAACTCGAGTCTCTATCGACGTGATAGATTTTGGCACCCATGTAGTCGATAATTTCTTTTACATACAATGGTTAACTTATCGATCCATGCGTGATCCGAATCGCGTAAATGCGCACATTTTGTGAGCCTATCAACAACCCAAATGGCGTGTTTCCTTTTTCGACTTTGGTAGACCCGCAACGAAGTCCATCGCTATCTCATCCCACTCCATTCGGTATTCCTGCGGTTGCAACTTTCCGTAGGGCGCGGTGCAATGTTTTCACTGCTGGCAAACAAGACAACGCCTACAAAAGAGGCTACGCCTCGCTTCATACCTTCCCACCGTAACCTTTTTCTTAAGTCTTGATACATTTTCGTGTTGCTCATGGGTCAGAGTATATGTGTCATGAGCTTCACCATGATTTCATTCAAGATCGTTGTTGTCCGAACACATAATCTTCCTTCAAATAATAAAGCATTATCCGGTGCTTGAAAATTCTTTACCCTTCGGCCCTTACTTTGCTCTTGCTTTTCTAACTTTTCCTCCATCCTTGTCCTTCTATGATTCTTTTTCTTAAGTCGACGTCATGCGAGTGTAGCAATACACCATGATCGCCTCTCGACTTTCAACCATTTCTATCTTCATTTTCTCAAACTCCTCAACGAGTTTCTTTTCCTTTGTAAGGAGACATCCCAATTTAGTTTGATTTTTACGACTTAGGCATCGCCACTACATTCGCTTTACCCGGTGATAGTTAATACCACACCGTAATCCTTCACTAGTTCGAGCCATCTTCTCGCCTCATGTTTAGATCTCTCGCTCAAAAGTATTTCAAACTCTTATGTGTCTCAGAAGATCTCACATCTCACCCATGAGATGGTGTTCCAAATTTTCAAAGGTATGAACCATCGCGGCTAGTTCCGTGTCATGAGTCAGTAGTTCTGCTCATGTGGTCTCGAGTTGTCTGGAGACATAAGCTATCACTTTTCCCTCCTCGCATCAAGACACAACCCAAATCCGCTCTAGAAGCATCAAGATAAACTACATATTCTTTATCCGCTTCCTCGAATCGCTAGACCGTGCACTTGTCGCTTTTTCCTTAAGCTTCCGAAAATTACCACATTCTTCACCATTTGAACTTGATTTCTCTGAGTAGCCGAGTTATTGGTCTTGCAATTTTGGAGAATCCTCGATAAATCTCCTATAATAACCAGCTAGTCCCGTGAAACTCGATCTCGCTCGGTCCTCGCGATTTCCATTCCTCAGCATGTTTCTACTTTGGTCGGATCTACTTTAATTCCTTCAAGAGACACAATGTGTCCAAGGAACATTACTTCCTTCACTAAAACTCGATTTGCTAAACTTAGCAAAAGTTGTTCATCTCAAGGATTGCAACACCGTTTTAGATGATTCTTATGGTCTTCTTCATTCTTTGAATAGACGAGAATATCATCTATAAAGACCAAAACGAATTTATCTAAGTATGGATGAAACACTGCTCATAAGATCCATAAATACGGCTGGTGCATTTGTCAATCCGAACGGCACAACTATGAATTCATAATGGCCATACCGTCCGGAATGTCGCTCGATACGCCTTCCTACTGCATTTGAGTTGGTGATAACCGACTTGAGGTCAATCTTCGAGAATACACTCGCCTCGTAATTGATCAAACAGGTCATCTATCCTCGCAAAGGATATTTATTCTTCAACACATCTTATTCGGGCCCCGATAATCTATACACATTCTCAAGGAACCGCTTTTTTTCGACAATAGAACAAGCGCCCCTCAAGGCGTAAACGCTAGTTTGATAAAACCTAGGTCCAAAAGCTCTGGATTTGGATTTTCAATTCTTCTAGTTCTTTCGAGCTATTCTATAAGGGCCTTCGACATCGAGCCGATCCGGTTCCAAGTCGATGGTGAATTCCAATTGTCATCGTGAGGTAATCCCGTAGATTTTCGTGAAAACATCCGGGAATTCGCAAACAATTTCTACATCTTCAGCCTTCATTTCCGCTTTATCTTCCCTGCTCATGTAAACAAGATACGCTGGCATCCTTTCCCGGTTATCATCCTCTCGCTTCAAGGTCGAGTATTATTCGGACTTTCTTCCCATGCCGATTCCATGGAAATGAGTAGCTTCTGTCCGTGAAAATGAAATGAGATTTTCCTCTTTTGCAAAGAATTGTGGAATGGTTTGTAGCAACCAATCCATTCCTAAAATTATATCTACGCCACCCATGGGTATTATGTTCAAATTGTTCGCCGTAACTCAAGTGATCCTAAATTCAACTCTGGTTCGAGCAAAATGCGTAATACCATAATCCCACCTATAGGTGAAGAGATTCTCATGTCCCGATTGGCCTTCTCAGATCTAAGTTCAAACATATCAACACATGTTCTTGATATAAAGGAATGTGAAGCACCAGATCGAACAACAATATAATGCGCGGTTGAGAAGAATTCCCACACCGCCAGTTTCCGGTTCGCTCGCTCGCCCGGTAGAGCATACGCCTACCGAGCTAGCCGAGGCCGACGGGCGCTTGTCCTTGTTGATTCTCAAGTCGTTGTTGCGGCCGCTTGCGACGTTGTCGCCGCTGACGCCGCCGCTGTGGTTGCCGCCTGCTTGGGGTTGCCATCATTGCTGTACTTGTCACCGAGGTTGGGGCATGAATTGAATACCCTCGAGTGGCTGGGCACACGGCTGATTCGCCTTACCATCGCTTCCCATGCGTGTCCTGTGGCAATTGTTAGCGAATGCCTTTCGCACCGCACTTAAAACAGCTCCCGCCGCCCGCCATGCACGCCCTTGTGCATTTTCTCGCACTTTGACAAGGTAGAGCCTCAACTCGCTTCATGGACCTCTCACCGAGGGAAAAGACCGCCTCTTCCATCCTCGCCCCGAGGCGCCACATTCCTCGCCATCGCTGCTTGCTCACATTATCAAGATTTCCTGCTATTGCCACCAAAGTTTGGTTCCCATTTTTTTACCTCTATCTCCTCAGATTCCGAGTCCGAGCCGATGTCGACTTATCATCCGCATCGCCGCTCAATATCTAAGGCTCGCCCAAGAGCCTCGGTATAGGTCAAGTCTCCATGGTCAAGCAGAGACATCCTAATCTCGGCCTTAGACCCGACCTAAACTTCTCGACATCTTCAGTGTCAGGTTCACCGATCAGTGCATACCTCGACATGTCGCAAAAGATGCGATCATAGTCACATCGACATCTTCTCTTGCTTTAAAACTAAGAATTCGCTCTCTTCTTTTTCTATAATTTTCGAATGTATTTTTCATACATCTCCTCAAGTCTTCCCAAGTAAATTCGCCCATTTGCTCGTGTAAAATCTTCTTCCGCTTCCCACCGTAAGTCGACAGTCCGTAAGTCGAAAGGTAATGCACGACAAGCCGCCCTCCGCGCATCGAGAAAGTCAAAATTGCTCCATCGCTCTTTATCCATTGTTCGCCTCATCCGGATTTCCTTTCCCATTAAAGACAGAGGGTTCTCGCTTTAGAAAGAGTTCCTCTATCCTACGATCAAAGCAAAGGGGTGGTTGAGGTATACTTTCGGTTCTCGAACCGGGATTCTACGCCTTCCCTTCCTCTTCCTCTACCTCTAATCCCTTGTTCGATCTCTTCTAGGAGGCATTCGTTATATAAGACATTCAATTAAAAGCCCATTATTTTCACAATTTAAACATACATAATATCATCATACAATCTTATCAGTAAAATAGCTTTAATAAAACATTTCATCTTTGTTATACACCTTTAGCCGCAAAAGCCCATTCTGTGGTCATATATATACATCGTAAAATTTTGCCATAAGAAAGGTTGTTCTGCATAAGCGCTATCAAAAGGAAGTTACATACATACAAGCTTACATGTCATTACAAAACACTAAGTTTTCACTCCACTATATACATAAGCAACCACACTATATACATACTTCACTATACACGCCTTCAAAAATCTACGCTCCGCCTTCGTCTCGAACCTCTCACTCTTCCTCATCCTCATCGATCTTCTTCCTCATCGAGTCGCCCTCGTGCACGAACCCCGGATGGTCCTGCTCCATCCTCTCCGATCAGATGGATGTCGCGCATCGGGTCATAATCCTCGCCCCGGATCAGAATTCAACACGCACAGATCAGAGGCATCCCGAGTGTCCGACACTCTCATCCTCGCCAGACGGCGATAGGGCTCACTGAGGTGGTGGAGCCGCCATCGCGGTAGGGCTCACTGGAGGTGGTGGAACTGCCATCGCGGTAGGGGCGGAGTGGTGGTTGTAGAGGATGTCCAAAGACAACGGAAAACAGCGCCCGAAAGCGCAATCGGTCGCGGCCGCTCTATCCACTGGGCAAGTCTCGCCTCATCAAAAGATACCTAGGCACCACAGATTAACTCGCCGAACCTCTGTAAAGCCACTCCGGCGTGTCGTCACGCCATGTATACTCCTGAGGGAGGTAAGGTCCTCTCGTATGCTCTGCAATGCATAAGACATAACTAAGATGATCGATGAATCGCGTAGGTCCGCGATCAAGTCATAGTCTCCGCCCACCGGTAGATGTAATCATCGACACTTCCCGCCATAATCTTCCCACCATACGGAAGTCGGGTCAAGAGGCGCTGACGCCATCGAAACCACCACACCATATACTGCATCCTCCAATGTCCGAGGTATCAGATCAAGAACTCTCCCAAGTCATCGCCAGAACACATCCAATACTCCCGATAAGCACGAACTACTTCCTGCATAGCGGTGGTCCTAGCCTCCTCCTATCAAGATACCGCATCTCCTCCATCCGCCACGCATAAAACTAGCGTAAGTCAACTAAACATTATCCGATAAATGATAAGATACACTTAAACGCATCTCATAAGCCCTAGATAAACCGGACAATCTATAAGGCGATAACACCAAACACATCCGATAAAATGATAAATGTTATAAGGAAATGTTTTCATGTACAACGACGTCAGAGCTCTCTTATTCTACTAGGAAACTTAGTATCTAGCAGCTGCTCTAAAGTCTATGTTATACTATAAGGTCTTTGTACTAAGTAAAACTCGAACTAAAATTTATAGACTCATGAATTCTGGAGATAGAAACAGGGGTTCAGTCCTTCATAACAAATTAATTTCAGTGTTTACGAGTACGCAGGCGAAACCGTATGTAATTCGGAGTTCAGACGAAAGAGAACGAGCTAAAACAAAATCACCGCGCAATGCAGAATAATTTCATGCGCTCGCGCTAAGATTGTTGGCGATGCCGACACCGAGGTCATGCATGCCGTTGCCGATACCGAGGTAGTACAAGCTACCACGGTCGATATATTGAATTCGATGTTATGGACTTCCGAAGTCAAAGTCGACGATCGCACATGCCGAAGTGGAAGTCAAAGTCGCACATGCCGAGGTCGGAGTCGAGGTCGAACATGCCGAGGTCGAAGTCGAGGTCGAACATGCCGAGGTCAAAGTCGAGGTCGCACATGCCGATGTCGAGATCGAGTTGCACATGCCAAGTCGAAGACGAGTCGCACATGCCAAGTCGAGACGAGTCTCACATGCCAAGTCGTAGTGATGGCATCGACGCCGCTCGCTTCAAACGCTGAGGTCCTAATCGCCTTCGATTCGCCTTTTGCCTCAAGCTCGAGGCTATCGTTACTTTCGCTGTTCACGCCCTTCTTTTGTTCTTGCACGGAAAGAAGTTCGCATTTCATGTTCTTTTGCAATATGTGATCATGCTTCTATATAGTCTATGTTCTTCTCAGTGATGACATATCATTCGTCATAATCAATCTTGAAAATTGAAACTAAAGTTTCAAAGAATGAGAACACAGCTCATTCATACATGCATGTTTCTTCAATTCCAAAGAATCTATTATTTCAACATCGACCATTTACGCTCGCTTCGCGTATTTATTCATTATACTAAATCTTGAATTTGAACAAATCGATTATGAAAACTTGAAAGTTTTATCCAATTTCATAATATAACTTATTAAAGCATGTATTAATTGAATTGCAAATTCAACATTTCATTTGTGGCACATAATGATTATTATCGAACATAGTTATTCCTTTCAAACATGATCACCTCGCATAAACTTCGCTTCATTTCCAACTTTAATCATATAGTCTTCCCAATCATTTGATGACTTTTATTGATTTCAATGAAAATAAGTTTTGATAATTTCTTTCTCAGAACTTATTTTTCAATCAACATCATAACATTTCTTTCCTTTTTCCTTCAAAATGATTTCAATCTGTTCATCATTAAACTTTTCATTTCAAGAGTTTGAGAAGGAAATCATTTACCTCGTCCCTGGCTGAGTCGGATGTGATGGAGTGTTGAGTATAGTCACCGATTTCTAGAAGTCTAGTGACTCAATCTAGACTCAACTTGAAAGAAGTTGTTTGGATCAAAGAGCTAATCGCTCGATACCACTGTAATGCCCCATAATCCTAAAGACGGATTAAAAAGGACTAATACTAGAACAAGAATTGTGGTTCATGAAAGCCTAATTTAAGACATATAACACGAAATAAGACGATTCAACCATTATATACATTAATAACATAATGTACAAGAAAGGCTAGCCAACAGATCCAAAAGAATACCAACGATCCAAGGACTTCAACTATTAACATTCGCATATAAGCATAATATTCAAAAGTAGACATTGTTCAAACACAATGAAGGCATGTGAATACACGTATGACGACGTGTACCCAAGGTATCTAACTTAACATTCAAAAAGCTGCTCAGACTTCTCAACACCCTCCATCATCACCATCAATGTACCAACCTCATATTTAAAACAACATGCAGGTCGAGTACAAGAATGCACTCAAGGACTCATGCCAAAACATTTTATCGTATTTAAATTACATCACACATCATGGTAAGACATATGGTTTTACTTGAAATGCCTTATGCTTACTAAATCATTTTCATCAGCTCATAAACATCATCGCCACAAGCATTTTACTCGCATGTATGATCCATATCCTTATCCTTTATCATATCTTTATAATTTAGTCAGAGAAGGAGGCCTCCTCACGCCGCCGGTCGACCGCCGCATTGTCCTTACAGCCCCACACCACTTTTTTTTTCTTGTGTACACGTTAACCCTAGTGATCGCCCTTTTCACACGCAAAGAGTGTAATGATAGGTGTTTAAGCATCGATCCACGAGATTGCAATCCAAAACACGTAAGCTAATTCAACGACAATTCATTATTATCCAAGCACGTAATCAGGCGATAGGTTTAGGGCTTCGGAAATTAATCCAAAGCAAAGGTAACCGTATGTAAATATAAAATAAAGCGATAAAATCACGAAGATGATTATAAAGAAAGGCTAACCCTAGGGATGCACCAATCCTATCCACAACGATGTTTATCCCGCTTATTATTAACCGCTTTAATCCGCATAAGACTAAGATCACATATATAACCAACAACTTCAGCCATTATAATTATGGGCAGCTGATTACTAATTTTCCTATCACGCTTACGCCTCTAGAGGAAAATAAGCAACCCAAAAGGATCACTAAGAATATGCTTCCTACGATCGCCCTATCTCAATTACGACTCAGCGCTTAATCAGATCATGCATTCAAGATCGATTGACAATTAATACGCTACGCCATTAATCGCAACTAGATATGCATCAAGATTGATTAGAAATCAACACATATAAATAAGCACCATGAATCATGAATCATGCCCGAAGGTAAATAACAACAAAGTAACTCACAACATATGTGATCGAATCATGCAAACCCTGTGATTAGAATAGAAAACTAGCCGACATAAAAAAACGGAATGAAATACTAATTAATCATAAAACGAAATTTAAATATATAAACCCGTAGGGAAGCGCCGGATGAACAATGGTTGGTCTCAATCCAATCCCAAGCGAACTAACGAAAACAAAAGAAAACGATCGACAAAACGCTCCGATCGATAAACTAAACAAGAACAACGGAAAATTAAAGCTAGAACTAAACGGAATGAAAACTAAAGACTAAAAGATGTAAACCGAGGAAAACTTAAGAAAACGAGCTCGGGCGTAAGTGGTCTCTTCAGCGAAGTGGGGTGTCGCCATATATATAGCACACCCCAAAACCCTAATTTTCCTTCGCTGGCTGCTCACGACCACCCTTCGCGTCGCTAGTGTGGTCGCGAGGTAACCGCGCTGCCTTCTCGCCCGCGACGCCTCGCGCCCGCTTGCTGGTTCATGACCGTTCAGCGGTCGCTAGAAGTTCGATCCGTCGCAGAAATCGCCCACTGCTTTCTCTACTGGGCTTCGCATGGGCACATTCTCGCTGGTCGCGGTATGCTGGGTTCTCGCTGTTTCCTAGCGGCCGACCTAGCGACCGCTAGGCTGGTCGCTAGAAACACGCCAGATTGTGTGTTTTGGCTCGTATGCCGCTCCTTGCTTCGATTTTCAACATATGACTCTACACAACACCAAAAGAACACCCAAGAGCAAGATCTTCTAAAAATAGATGAAACATTAAGAATCGATACATAAACGCATATTAAACGAAAGCTAAACTCATCTTCAAATAGCAACTATAAACGTAAAATGCGCGCTTATCAAACCCCAAACTTAAAGCATTGTTTGTCCTCAAACAAAAAATGTAATAGAAAGACAACACGAAGGATCAACGAACGTAGCAAAGATGATAACCATTCTAGCCTCCAAACATATCAACGCCAAAACATTAGTGCACATGACGACGTTAGCCAACTCAACACAAACAACCATCGAGGGCAAGAACTCATTTATTTCAACCCTCACAAAGGCATGTGCGAAAATATATAGAATACACTCAAACTCATAAAGAGATTAAGGACGGTATACACTCACGCATCAATGCAATGCAACATCTTACCATAGGTCATTGCTTTCAACATCTCCACCACACAAATGTGTTCAAATAAGGATCAAAGAGGTCTTTTATAGGTTATAACGTAGTACATTGGTTAAGGTAGGATAATATATGGCTAAGGACTCAAAATATTCCAAGCACCCCATTTATATATTTCACACATATGGACTTTGTCCATTTTCCTCTTTTTCCCAACGTATAAATCAACGCTTAATGCCACGTATGTACCTATACTTTGATTAAAGACCCTTATGCTCAACACTCATAGTGAACTTAACATTTTTCTTTTTCTTTCTTTCTAGAGCTTATAGGGTTTAACTTTACAACAAAGGTACTATTCTTCACCACCGATGTATTTTTCTAAAATAAACTTCTCTCGCCATAACTACATCAAATTTTCACCCTTTGATTCCCATATCCATCCTCACCTCCTATCATCCGTTTAATCGAAAGAAAAGTCTAATAAAGGCTCAAAGAAGGCGATAAATGGTATATAACATCGGGTTAGTGTTTGGGTGAATATGTGGTTAACAAAGATGGCCTTTATCCTTTCCAAATTAAACACATATCATAGCCTCGATACGTAAACACGGCAAGTTCTAGAAGATAATCACATGCATGATATCACACAATTAAAAGAAATCAGATTAATATGTTTATACAAAGGAAGCTCAAGTCTCACAAGTTAAGCAAATGGTGAAAACAATGTTCTAAGCCATCTCACGTCATTCATGCGTCATTTTCTAACATATCATGTGCACTATCATTAAATTTCACAAAATTTTCAATCGCTATCGCCACATGGATTAACACACTTCACTTAACTCGTTGATCGATGCATACCTAAAATGAAACGAAAATGTAAACACGACAAAAAGAACAACACAAACGAAAAATAAAACACGAGAACAAAACAAAGAAAACGCTGGGTTACCTCCCAACAAGTGCTTTATTTAACGCCTTTAGCTAGACCATCACTAACCTCGCTAACTGCGCTTTAGTAGCAATAGACATCTTTCTCGACTTGTGGAACCTTCTAAACTTCGTGATTTACGGATGACCACCACCGACTATGGAAGGGCCCCCAAACTCGAATGATACACCTGAGTTCCATGCCGAGTCCACTTCTTCCTTCTCACGGCCTCTTCGATCGGTCGAGTACCTCTAAACGCGAGACGGATCGGCGCAGCAGCCATGATCGAGCAACAATCTTCCGGTTCAACGCCGTGTTGCTTGATGGCGTCAGATATGGAAATTTTGAGCTCCTCATCGCTAACACGAAACGGAGGTTTCCTTCCCGCACATCAATCAACGCATCACCGCCTGCTAGAAAAGGTCTACCTAGGATTAGTGGTTGTTGTCAATTCGGAATATCAAGAATAACAAAGTCACAGAAAACAAAACCCTAATTTTACCAACACATCTTCGACGATACCTTTGATACGTGATCGACCGTCACCATCATCGCGAAATCTTCGCCGGCTTCATTTTTCCTAGTGTAGCCGGTTGAAAACGCTCAACGGCATCGATTGATGCTCGCCCCAAGTCGCATAACACATTTGAAAATTCGCCGCGATCTCGCACTCTAACGTGAAACCGCCGGATCCTTCTCGCTCAAAGGAGCTTTTTGCAAGACGGCATCAAGACTTTCGGATAGGAAATTTTCTCAAATTTCCCAAGTTTCTTCTTACTTGCAAGCGCCTTTAAGAATTTCATGTAGTCTTAAGATGTTTCGCGAACGCTCAAAGAGAGGCAAATTTATCTCAACTTTCCAAATACCTTTGAACGAGCAAATTTCGTCATATTTCGACTGACAAGTCGACTTAAACGGGACCGGAGGAATATACGGCGAGGATTAGCCTGGGTGCTTCACGGCCGACCTCGCGATCACTGGATGGTCGCGAGGAGTATGCCGCGCGCGATCTCCTTGTTCGCGGCGAGCTTATGGGCGTTAGTCGCCGAAAGCAACCGCGCCGATGCTGGGATGGCTCGCGGTCGGTCATGCGGCGCGCCGGTCGCGGCGTCTCAGGACAAAATTAGATGGTCGCGATCGGGCTCATGTCGCGAGCTCGGTCACGAAGTTTCGCGCGTAACGATCTCGCTTCTTTCTGTAGGGCTCGCATGCTCGCCCACCTCGTCCGAATGGCGAAGCATCGACTCTTCGTTCACCAGACACTTCGGAATTGGCCCGCCTTTGTAGTGCATTCACTTGTACGGCACTTGACCGATTTGAGCTTCCAACATCTTTATGTGTTTCCCACAGTCACAATGACTCCAAGTGATTTATCTTCCGCCTCGTGTTGTTGATGAACGACTCGACTGTTGCAATTGTTGGTTGCTTACAACCAACCGCCGATCATGTCTTCGAGGCTTGGCTTCCTCGCTCTCGAATCGAATTCGAGTATTGAAGCTCAAGGTTGTTGAAATTTGAATGACTCTCCGATTGATGTGGCTAACGCTCTCTGCTTCAATCGACTCTTCAAAAGAGTGAACTTTTCACGAGGTCATCATATTTCAATCACCTCGCCAGCAGAAATGCTTAACGATGGCGCTCTCTCCGCTGGCCATTGATAGCTGTTGCAGCCATCTCTTCTATAACACGGCTTGCCTCGCCGACCGGTCGGTTTAATAAACAGCCCCTCGCCGACGATCTACCATGCCCTCGCCCCGCCATGTCACCAATCGTAGAACTGTGTGATTTGTTGCTCCTCGAGAACCCATGTTGTGACATCGCCTCAATAGAGCTCGAATCTCTCCCATGCCTCGAATAATGATTCGTCGTGGTTTTGGCAAAATGAGAGATTTCGCGATGATCTTCAAGGCCACGGGAAAGTATTTCAAAGAAACTTCTCGCAAAGTTTCATGTCGATGCCACCGGTCCAAACTTCAACCAATCTTTCACCGTCACAGCAATGAGAAACCGAACATGCGATCCGGATTGTGTCTTGTGGCACCCCATTCTGCTTGATGGTGTCACAAATGTCGAGAAACGCCTCGAGATGCGATTCGGTCTTCCGTGACTCCTCCCCAAACCGCTTCCTCGACCATACCGACTGTGGCCGGTTTGAGCTCGAAATTATTTGCATCTACGCAAGGGCCCCAACCGCCTCCTTGAACCTGCTCGCAGATGTCGGTACATGTGGTTCGTGGGTCTTCCTCCGAGCAGGACAATGATTCCCATGTTCGCTATCCGACGCCGATCTCGCAAAGTCGCCTAGCATACGCGGCAACTTGCTCGGGAGGAATGCCCCTGCTTATGGATCGACCGCCATTTCAGCCCGCCTCTCTCGCCCCTCTCTCCTTTGAGAGCTGATCTGGATCTAAAAATACTGTGAGGTCCCCGAGATCTTGTACGATAAACCACCCGAGAAAAGAGAGAAATTAGCACTTTCAAAAATAAATAATAATATATATATATAACTTGAATTAATAAATCCAAATCACAAATTATTCCTATGTGATCTTAATAACTCCTAGAACGGCGCCAAAATTTGATCGCTCCTTTTCACACGCAAAGAGTGTAATGATAGGTGTTAAGTATCGATCCACGAGATTGCAATCCAAAACACGTGGCTAATTCAACGACAATTCATTATTATCCAAGCACGTAATCTGGTGATAGGTTTAGGCTTCGAAATTAATCCAAAGCAAAGGTAACCGTATGTAAATATAAAATAAAGCGATAAAATCACGAAGATGATTATAAAGAAAGGCTAACCCTTGGGATGCACCAATCCTATCCACAACGATGTTTATCCCGCTTATTATTAACCGCTTTAATCCGCATAAGACTAAGATCACATATATAACCAACAACTTCTGCCATTTATAATTATGGGTAGCTGATTACTAATTTTCCTATCACGCTACGCCTCTAGAGGAAAATAAGCAACCCAAAAGGATCACTAAGAATATGCTTCCTACGACCGTCCTATCTCAATTACGACTCAAGGCTTAATCGTATCATGCATTCAAGATCGATCGACAATTAATACAAGCTACGCCATTAATCGGCAACTAGATATGCATCAAGATTGATTAGAAATCAACACATATAAATAAGCACCATGAATCATTAATCATGCCTCGAAGGTAAATAACAACAAAGAACTCACAACATATGGATCGAATCATGCAAACCCTATGATTAGAATAGAAAACTAGCTTACATAAAAACGGAATGAATACGTAATTAATCATAAAACGAAATTTAAATATATAAAACCCGTAGGAAGCGCTTGATGAACAATGGTTGGTCTTGAATCCAATCCTGCGAACGAACGGAAAACAAAAGAAAACGATCGGACAAAACGTCCGATCGATAAACCAAACAAGAACAACGGAAAATTAAAGCTAGAACTAAACGGAATGAAAACTAAAGACTAAAAGATGTAAACCGAGGAAAACTTAAGAAAACGAGCTCGGGCGTAGTGGTCTCTTCAGCATGAGCGGTGTTGCATATATATAGCACACCCCAAAACCCTAATTTTCCTTCTGCTGCTGCTCGCGACCACCCTTCGCGGTCGCTAGCGTGGTCGCGAGGTAATCCGCTGCGCTTTTCTCGCCCGCGATCGCCTTCGCTACCGCTGGTTGGTTCATGACCGTGTCTAGCGGTCGCTAGGAAGTTCGATCCGTCGCAGAAATCGCCCAAATGGCTTTCTCGCTACTGGCATCGCATGGGCACATTCTCGCGGTCATGTATGCTGGGTTCTCGCAGGTTTCCTAGCGGCCGACCCAGCGACCGCCAGTCGGTCGCTAAACACGCCAGATTGTGTGTTTGGCTCGTAAGGCCGCTCCTTGCTTCGATTTTCAACATATGACCTACACAACACCAAAAGAACACCCAAGAGCAAGATCTTCTAAAAATAGATGAAACATTAAGAATCGATACATAAACGCACATTAAACGAGCTAAACTCATCTTCAAATAGCAACTATAAACGTAAACGCTGCTTATCACCTAGCTGTATATAAGCCTTCCCAAGATAGATCCGAATTCGATTTCATTCATAAGTTGGGAACGACCCAACAACATTCATTCATTCATGGATAGGATACATACATAAAACATAAACATTTTGGCAGATAATTTCATAAACATTTTATCATCATTCTTCGTATAAGCATCGTAAATAAAATCATTTGTTCAAGATTTTATCATTTTAGAGTATAGTAAAGCCCACCGACTCCTTGATCGTCAAATTTTCTATTCTTCTTCACACAAGTCGTCACACGCCTTACACCTTTACGTAAAAACGATACGCTGGTCACGCCGAGATTTTCAAAGTTTAGAATGAACTTTGATAACTTATTCTAATATAATTTGAATTCCTTAATCTAATTCAATACGCCGCTCAATCACAGATTTTGAACCAACATTTCGTATTTCGAGATATGTTCAACTATTTTATTTTAACCTTTAGGTTAAACGCTTAACGATTTACATCGCTTTTCGATGCAAGAATTTCAATTATGAAATCTTTTCTCACTAATGAGATTTCTTATATAAATAATACGCTTACACGTATTACATGATTTTTCTAACGATTTCATAACGCTGATTTCAAAAGTCAATATTTTGAGTTTTCTTTATTAAAAATCATTAATAATTCATATTTTAATATCTAAATTAATATAAATCGATTTTCAATCGATTTCTTTTCATAAAGTCCTAATTTCGATTTTTCATGCAATCGATAAACTTCATTAATATTTTCTTAAATATTAATTTACTTATTCTTTAAACATTATTTTTCATTTCTAACGTTATTTAATATAATCGTCATTATAAACATAGTATTCTATGTTTATAAAATTTCATAATTTCTTAATATGTCTAAATTAATTTCTGACATATAATATATTATTTTTCTTGATATTAAGGATTTAAAACCCTTAATATATATATAAGCTACTGCTTTAAGCTTATATTTTCATTCATCTTCCAAAATTCTTCTAAATTCATATAGTGTACTATTTTATCATAGTATCACTAATATGTATTAATATTAACTATAGAAAAATTTGAGCATTATTTATCCAACCTCATAGGTCACGGTTTTTGTCCAAACTTTGTCCAATAAATTTTCTAAAATTCTAGTTAATTTATACAAGGTCCCAACATTAATCTATACCATATTTATAACCTATAGTCCAACATATGAAATTTCCATACCAAGGTATTGTTGTCCAAAGGTTTCGCCTAACAAACATTACACTAAACATTTTTATAAAATTTAATTAAATTATATTATGCTTATACACTATAGTATAACACTATATCATCCTAATATCATACTAGAATCAACATGACCATGCTTAATTTAAGCTCCCTAGCTCTCGCCATTTCATGAAATTGAGCATATATTCATTAAAAAAATTTAATCAATTCATATAATGCATAATCAATACTCTAGATCATCATTATGCTATTACATTTCTCAAACAAAATTATACATTAACCTAACATTTTTCTCAATATTTTCGTAATATAGAATCATATAGCATATGATTTTTTTTTAATTTCCAATAAATCACTACAAGCTCCTATAACATCATAGATCATTAATCCATTCCTAAATCATTCATGAAAAATTGATACATACGGCATAAATTTCATAACATGTTTAATTTCACATGCTTCTATAATATCATACTACATTAATAATGAACAAGCTATCATGCTAAGATTATTTCATTACAACACATGCTTGAAAAATTTAAATCGAACCATTGGATGATTTAAAACTTAGGTATAATCAAGCTCGCTCGATATCTCAACCTCTTTAACGGTTCGATTTAATGTGCAAAGGTTTAGTATCGCTTTTGGTGATTTTAAACTCAAGAACACAAGGGTTTTCTCCAAGATAAGCTTCCTGTTCTTGTTGAAAATGAGAGAATGAAATGTATTTTGATTTATTAAGTATGATATACTTAAGTAATTGAAAATAAAACACCTCACTTCTCTCACTCTCTCTCTCGGTCACTTTCTCACAATTAAAACAATTGAAGCCTTTCAATAAAGTTTGGTGACTCACAATTCATTACATCATGGTAGTAACTATGTATAAAGTTTTCTTGATTAAAACAAAGAAAATCCTTAGCCTTTGAACTCAATAAGTCGCCGACCACCCTTGCAAGACACAAAAATCGCACAAGCTTTCTCCTACGACCACCATGCATATGTCATGGAAGTTAGTATTCTTACATTTTGAAAGAAACAATGAAATATCTATTGCTTTTGAGAAGCAATAGCCATCGGTCATGGCTTGAACAAAGAGAAGGAATTTTTATTTCATGAGTTAATACATGGTATAAGTCTTACACTCTATCCCAAAATACTTTAGAACCTCAGAACCCCAAACGAGTCAACAATATCGCTACTACCACCTCACAAATGCTCCCACTTGATATTACTTGGTAAGAGTGCAATTTGATCACTTAATACACATCATGCAAAGCTTAGCACAAGAGTTCACGTAAACAATTTGTTACACTACCAAGATCACGGCATTTTTGATTCCATGTGCCCAAAAATTGATTATGTTATTATTAGATATATATCATAATATATATCTTAGATGATAAATTATATCATAAGAAAATTATTAGAATCATTTCATATGTGAAAACCCTAATTTTCTAATTGTGGTTTTCAAAATTAAGGCATTGTTCAAAAATTAACCCGTAATATTCTAGCATTGTTATAATGCTAAATAATATTCTAATTACATATAATAATCATAGGAATTTAAATACTATAATTCCTTGACCATTAAACTCATTTTCTTTTATCTCTAAACGTTAACGCTTAAACGCCTCAAAACGCTAACTATCGACTCATCTCAAAATGGTCGTAATAAAGTCATAGTTACTTTATTAAATTATTCCATCAATAATGGAATTAAATTCTAAGCTTCGCTGTTTAGAAATTTCTCAAAATTTTAACTATCGATACGCAATCGACGTTAAAATTATACCAAACACTTTATAAACTTTTATTCCTTAATTCACAATTCTTGTGAATATAAAATAGAATTCATTATCTCATAATTAATCGAAATCATTATTCGATAATTTACTAATTCAATTATTTCGATGAAACCCAATTTACTAATTTAAATATCGAATTAGCATTTAATTCTTCTGGATATTACAACGTAGCTTTTCAACAAGACTTTCTTCTAACGCCAACGACCAAATCGCTGCCCACCTTTACATAAGAAACTAATTTAGACGCCGGTCACGCTTTTCTAAAACGCCCAAGTCTAAAAGATTCGATAATCTTCTAACATACTTCGATCCTTTATCCCACTTAGTACGCCTTATACATCTTAGTGTAGCTATTCAACTAAATTCATATTTCGACTAGACGCATAACATAATGTTGTTCACACATTAACGTATTTTATACGCTTGCACCTAATCAAGTCATTCGACTTCCAAAATCATATATACCGATTTTTAATCGATTTCTAATCATGTTCTCATAAATCTCAATTTTCACGCTAATCAACCATCATGCTCAATAATACATAAGTATGATCTAACTTGATCATAACACTTCACTTTTCAACCTTACGTCATTTAATACCTTGTGGTCTATCATTCTCGTAAACCATAATACTAAACTCAACCGATTCTTTAATCCCATTTCTATTTCGCTTCTAACTAAAAAGTCATAATAATTTTGATTCGCCGACGTGAACATCCAAACAAAGACTATACTCATGTCACTTATCGACAGTGACATTCATCATTTCAATATCATCATTCCATTCTTTCGCTTTTGATTTCTCTTCTTTGTTCTCGTTGTTCTCATCATTCAACCCGAAATTCTCATTTCGATCTCATTTTGTTATCATGACGGACTAAAATTTCATAGTTCTTCTATGTTCTTTCGCAAAGGGATCATGCGACTTAAACACCATATTCTTTTTGGGATAACATACTCATTGTCATCGAACTCAAATTTCAAAAATTTAAACATTTGATAACATAACTTTGTTCACAACAATAAATCTCATCAATTCCACTAATTCAAACATTTCACTTTCGACATCTCAATGTCAACACTTTCTCATATAACATTATCATAACATTATCATACTTTGCAATAACCAACAACTTCCAATATTATCATAACATCATAATATGTTGGTAATGAACCAACAACTATCAATATCATCATACCATCCTACTCATATAACATCATCATACCATCCTCCCCATATAACATCATCATACCATCCTCCTCATATAACATTCCACCTCATAAACATTTCACCTCATAAACATTCTCCTCATCATCATAATATTCATCATATGTTGGTAGCGAATCAACACCATCGATATTATCATATCACTTTTCTCTTTACAACATAAAACTTCATTCGCAACATTTGCAATTACTTTCACTTTCAACAAATGCTCATAACTTTTATTTCTATTGAAAAATCATTTCAATCATCATTCACAACTTTCATTCTCAAATATCTTTCATAACTTTCATCTCTTTGAAACATCATTTTCCATTTTCAAACTTTTCATTTCAAAACTTTGAAAAGAATCATTTACTTAGCGATATCAAATCTTTTAAGTTTTCCTTAAATATGCATCCCATACCAGATATTCTCGAATCCTTTGTTTTCCTCGAATATGCGCCCATACCGTGATATTCTGAATCTCTTATTCCAAAACTTTTGCGAAGAAATCATTTACCTCATTCCTATTGAGCTTGATGTGATGGAGTTTTGAGCATAGTCACCGATCTCTAGAAGTCTAGTGACTCAATCTAGACTAAACTTTGAAAGAAGTTTGGGTTTCAAGGAACGAACCGCCTCGATACCACTTTGTAAAAGCCCGCCAACCCAAAGTACCGATTAGCGTAGAATATTACTGAACGGGATTAAGGAAGTATAACGAAGACATGGGACATCGAATTGTGGAACATATATCAAAAGAACTTATAGAACTTTATAGCATTTGGGATTTGTCAAACATAATATACATATGACTTAAGATCTTTGCAATGAAAACATGTGAAATACACATACGACGATGTATACTCAAGGTTCTACTTGTCAAGATCAAAAGATTCGATCGCTCAACACCGCCCATCCCATCAATCACTCAACCTTCACATTTAAAACAACATGCAGTGGTCGAGTACAAATAATGCACTCAGGGACTCATTGCCAAAACATTTTATCAACTTTAAATTACATCGCCCATCACAAGAAACACAAGGGTTTTATTAAAAATGCCTTGTGCTTACTAAAGTATTTTCTCATTTTCAAAAGATCGCTCACAGCATTTTCTCTTATATGTATGATCCATATCCTTTCTCATATAATATCTCATAACTCATCTCACAACAAGAATGAGGCCTCCTTCCACGCACGCTGACCGCCGAGAACTCTTTAGCACACAAATACCTATAGTGCACATCCGATCCTCGCCATCCGCACGTGATTCAATTCTCAATCATCCTTGCAAGTTCTAGCAAAGGATACGAATCAAGAATCTCATAAGTTGGGAGCACCCAACGCTTATTCACTTTCATAGTCATCGACCAACAACTCGACAGATCCATACATAAAACATAAACACTTTGGGTAATCATCTCATCATCATTTCTCAACGTAAAGCGCTGAAAATAAATACTTTTCATTTCAAGAAAACATAATAAATAAAACGTTTTGAGTAAAGCCCACCGGCACGTAGCTTTTCAACAAGACTTTCTTCTAACGCCAACGACCAAATCGCTGCTCCACCTTTACATAAGAAACTAATTTAGTACGTCGGTCACGCTTAAACGCCCAAGTCTAAAAGATTCGATAATCTTCTAACATACTTGATCCTTTATCCCACTTAGTACGCCTTATACATCTTAGTGTAGCTATTCAACGAAATTCATATTTCGACTAGACGCATAAACATAATGTTGTTCACACATTAACGTATTTTATACGTCAGCACTCTAATCAAGTCATTCGACTTCCAAAATCATATATACCGATTTTTAATCGATTTCTAATCATGTTCTCATAAATCTCAATTTTCACGTTAATCAACTATCATGCTCAATAATACACATAAGTATGATCTAACTTGATCATAACACTTCACTTTTCAACCTTACGTCATTTAATAACTTGTTTCGACGTAAACATAATATACCTTGTTTTAAAATCACATGAATTCATAGTATGTCTAAAACATATTTTTAGAACATAATATGTGATTATACTGATAAAATAAATTTTGAACTTTTAATTTCAAACTATATAGCTTTCGCCCTCTTGGTTTATTTTTCAAAACTTGCACATAAATTTTCATAAATTCACATATCATACTATATTATCATGTGATCAATAATATGTAATATTATTAACCATAGAAAAATTGTACATCATAATTTTTTTCTTATGATTCTAAAATTTGTATATAGTTCTCAAACATTTTCAACAATTCTAATCAATTTACACAACATGAAATCATCATCACATATCATTAATATGTCATAATTTCCAACATACACAACTTGTACATCAATTATTCCTTATACTATAGTTTTCGAAAATATGACTTAGGTACAAAATAATTTCTTTAATCCCAATAAATTCATATAACCTTATATTATGAATCTATATCATTAATATGCTATAATATCATTCAACCATGAATCATATATCAACATATCACATCATTATTATTTTCAAATTTCCATGTACTATAGTCTAATGTTTTCCAAAATTTCCACATAAAATCTTACAAGTTTAAACCTTAACAACTATCATTAATTCATGCTCAAACAACAATTAACAATCATTTCCATCAACACACTCTAAGTTTTCGGTCACAACATAACTTTTATAACATGCTTAACTTTGTATTATTTTCATAGATATGCTTAGAAACATCATATAAACATAATTTCTACACAACTTATCATATGAACATTATTTCCAAAATTTCATCGTAAATAACATAAGCTCATATCATAAGATTTAATGGATGAAAATCGAAATTCTAGATGTATATTTAAGTTCAGAACGCTTCTAACCTTTAATCTGAATGATTATCTACGGCAACGCTTTTCTATCTAAGATTTGGGAAAGAATGTGATGAACTTTCTTTCAAAATTTTCGCTAATTTTCAAACTAAGGAAACAATGAGAGAAAATGTAGTTCTACTACATTATATAAGCTTTTAGCCACTTGCGTATTAAAGATCTCACAAAATTGAAAACATTTCACCTTGCAACTTGTTTCCACTTTTTCGTCCACTTGCTATTAGTTAAGGATAAGGTTTTAATTCTTCATGCTTTAATATAATCATACCTTATCACATTATATTTTATTACAAAAAATCTTTTTCCTTTTTACTACCTAAAGCTCACGGCACCTTCTAAAAGGTGAAAGAAATTTTTTGTTTCTTTGATAATATAATATATCTTTAATTCATTACTTATCCTTATCAACTTTCATTATAAACCTTAAATGCATCATATCCTAGTTGCTTTCTTTTGTCATGATTCACGACAATTTCAAGTTGTAGTGGTTTGAAATTATATTGTCAAGTTGTAGTGGTTTGAAATTAGTCATGATTCACGACAACTTCAAGTTGTTATTAGTCATGATTCACGATAATATAGTTGTCATGTGAAGTGTATAATTTTATATATGTTATTATCAAAGAGTTTGAAATTTTCTTCTTTCCTTATTCATTTTTCAACAATTTCGCTACCTCATTATATAAGGGATGATATTTTATTTTCTTACACTATAATACGTTAATTAACCCATCATTATCACTGCATTGCATTACTATTATATATCACTATCATAAAGTTTAAATTTTTCTTCTTCTTCATTAGTTTGTCAAACATTTCGCTATATTGGACAAAATGATTCCACTTGCACAACTCAATGATAAACCATATCTTATCTTTTAAAAATATTCACTAATATAATTATAACATACCATGATCAAGAGCATGATATTTTTATTCACTTTATACCAAACTTCAAAGTTTTCGCACACACACATATATATATATATATATATATATATATATATATATATATGCTACATATTTTATTTTTCTCCAATTAATAGCTATGTGACATAATATAAGTTCTAGATGATAAATTAAATCATAGGAAAATTATAAAATAATCTTATGTCACAAACTTCACATTTTCGATCACTATTTCAAAATAGAACAATTTATCCAATAATTTTCCTTAATTCTTTAGCATTATTTTAATGATGCATTATATAAAATAATGCTCTTATTTCATAAAATAATCATAGGAATTTGAATATTATAATTCCATTATCGTTAGACTAAGTTTCCGATTCATCTCAAACGCCGACTTTCTAATCGCCTCAATACGATATTAATCGAATTGTCTCTAAAATATTCATAATAAAACCGTAGCCACTTTATTCATTCCTTTGATAATAAGGATATTTAAATTCTAAGCTTCACCACTTAGAAAATATCGTAAGACTAACTATCAAATTTAATCGACGTTAGAATAATACTTTCGAATGAAATATATATATATATATATATATATATATGTATATATATATTCCTTAATTCACTAATCATTAGTGAATGTGATATAATAATACTTGTATCGTATAGTCGAAATCGAGCTCGATAATTCACTATTTCAATTATCAAGCAAAACCCTAATTAGAGATTTTATTATCGCAATTTAGCTTTAAAACTTCTGGATATTACATTCTACCCCTTAAAAGAAATTTCGTCCCAAAATTTGCATATCTTAGAACAGCTTGGGGTATCCTTCTATCATGACATTCTCAAGTTCCCACGCTGCTTTCTCATCATGGTTTCCATCGACGCTTACTCATGTATATACTGATTCTTAATCATTGAATCTTACGATCAAAATAGTCGAGATTCTTCCTCATAACTCATATCTTGGTCTAAGAATAACATCATCATAACGGGTCACGTGTTTTGGACCACATACGCATTTTTTTAACCGCGACACGCTGAAAACATCATGTACATTCCCCACATGGAAGTACCAATCTATAAAGTTATTAGGCCTATCATTTCTAGGATCCCGTAAGGTCCTATAAAATGTGATCTCAACATTCTTTTTCTTCAAACATTATAATTCTTTCAATGGAGAAACTTAAGATAAGTTTATTTCGCATTCAAAACGCGGTTCATATCTACACATATCAACAGAAGACTTTTGTCTTCATAAGCTTCTTTATTCTTCGCCTAATTTGGCAAACATCTTAATCATCTCACCACAAGATCGCCTTAAAATTTTCCTCTTACTTTTCATTATCACAATAAAGAGGTGATCAACACTTCCTTTCATACTATATCTTATACGGGCTATATTGATCGCTCGATCGGTCTAGTCGTAAGTGATCTTAATAAGTGGTAAAACATTTTCTCAACTCAGATCTCAATCTAATACTATTATTCTTAATATTTCTCAAACGCTTATATAGTCGCTTCTAACCGCCCATCCGTCTCGGAGCGAAGATTATGCTAAAGTTCAATTTCGTGTCGAATTTTTTGTAAGCTAATCCAAAATCTAAAAGCACTACCGAACCTTTATCGTATGATAGATTTTGTACTTCATATAAACGTATGATTTCTTTTATGTATCACTAGACTAACTTATTAGATCCATGAGTAATTCGTGATAGGCGTAAAATAAGGACATTTAGCAAGTCGATCCACTACTAACCATATAGCAAAGTTGTTACCTCTTTCGACTTTGGTAAATCCGCTATTTAAATTCATTACTATATCATTTCATTCCCACTGGGTATCTCCAAAGGCTATAACTCGTTGATGTAATGCTTTTACTTGTTGGCAAACAAGACAAATTTACCTAACGAGACTACATCTTGTTTCATACCTTTCCACCAATACTTTTCTCGTAAGTCTCGACACATCTTAGTGTCAGCCTGGTGGGCGTATATATGAGTATCATGAGCTTCACTCCCGATTTCATTTCGCAGCTCGTTATTGTTTGAATGCATAATCTTTCCTCAAATAATACGGCATTATCAGCGCTTCTAAAACTTTTAACCTTTCATTTTATTTCAACCCTTGTTCTTTCTAATTTTCATCATTCCTCCTGCTCGCCTATTATTCTCTTCTCAAGTCGATGTCAAGGTGTGCATGTAGTAATACGACTCATGATCGCTTCGTTGTTCAACCATCTCTATTGTCATTCTTTCAAACTCTTCAACGAGTTTCTCTTCTTTGTAAAGAGATTTCCAATTTATGCTGGTACTACGACTTAAGGCATCAACTACTACATTTTCCTTTCGGGTGATAATTTATACCACAACGTAGTCTTTTTACTAATTCGAGCCATCTTCTTTATCTCACCTTTAAGTCTTCTCGTCAAGAAGTATTTTAAACCTCTATAATCGGTGAAGATCTCACACCTCACTCATAGAGGTGATGTTTCTAGAACTTAATACGGTATTATCGCTAGTTCTAAGTCGTGAGTTGGTAGTTCCATTCATGTGGTCTAAGTTATCATAATGCATAGGCTAACACCTTCCTCTCAGATTAACATACAATCTAATCCACTTTGAAGCTCGACCAGATTTATCAATCCAAGTAAGCTTTATTCCTTTGAAGTAGTCGTTTATGGCCTTGCTATCTTAGAGAATCCTTCTATGAATCTCCGATAGTTACCACAAATTTTAAGAAATTCTGATTTCATTTTGGGTCGCTGGCATTTCTATTCTCGATCCGCTTCAACCTTCATCTGACCCATTTTAATTCCTTCAAGACACGATGTGTCCAAGGAACATTACTTTAAGATAAACTTCATTTACTAAACTTAGCAAAAGTTATCCTGCCTTAAGGTTCGTAAGATAGTCCTCAAGTGTTCCTTATGTTCTTCCTCCCTTCCTAATAGACGAGGATATCCTCTATAAAGACTAAGTAAATTTTGTCTAAGTAAGGTGGAATACTCTATTTATGAGATCCATGAATATGGCTCATGATTTGTTAGTCCGAACGGCACAACTACAAACCTTAGTGGCCATATCTTGTTCGAAAGCCATTTTGAGTACATTTTAGCTCGCACTTTAGGTTGATAATAACCCAATTTAAGATCGATTTTCGAGAATACTCGCTTTTCAACCGAACAATCCGCTCATCCTTGGTAGTGGATATTTGTTCTTAAGCATGGTTTGTTTAATTTCGATAGCCAATGCATATTCTCAAAGAACCATCTTTTCTTCTTCGACAAACAAGTCGGGTGTTTTTAAGGTGATACACTAGTCCGATAAAACTTAGATCCTATACCCTTAAATTTAAATCTTTATTCTTCCAATTCCTTGAAGCCAAGGTTGATAGCGAAATTTAGATGCCTATCGTTGGAAAAATCTTGTAAGATGTCGGAAAATGTCCGAAATTCTCGAACAATTTCTTATCCTCTATTTTATCTCCACTTTCGCATTCCATTCGATAAATAAAATTACTTAACATCCCTTTGTTCATTGTTTTCCTTGTCTCAGAGTGCTAATATAATCGGAATTTTCTTCGCCATGTCGATTCCATAGAACTCGTAGCTTATCGACCGAAATATGGAACTAACTTTCTCTCCTAGTCCAGATCGTGGAATGGTTTTCACTACCCAATCTATTTTTAGATTATATATATGTCTCACATAGGTATTATGTTTCCTTGTTAGGCCTTCGCTATCTTGTTCACCGTATCCTTCCCAGCTTGTCGCTGCAATTACTTCTTTATCAATCAGATTTTGCGGCTAAGTCTACCCTACCTATCCTCGGGTATTGTACTTGATAGTCTAATTTTATCGAAAAATCGTGATGTATCTCATTACTATCATACTTTCTTAACCAAGATATATGATTCAGCTTTTTTCCTTTTATCGCTTCTTAAGAATATATCTTCCATATATTCTTTCTTTAAAATCCTTTCAAGAGGAATTTTATATCGCATTTGTCATGTTATCATACGTAATATCCTTTTCTGATATACGCCATTTCTCTTAATCCTTATCGCCTTACTAGTATTTTCAAGATAAGTTGTAATCCTCGTCAGTAACAGCCCGCCAACCCAAAGTACGGATTAGCGTAAACTCACATTAATGACGGGATTAACAATGAACAAAGACTAATTATGGAGTCGCAAGTATATGATAGATAAATTTCCAAAACTTCATACCATTCACGCGACACATATATCGTATATAATAAATCGAATCATTTGACTCTCGACCAAAGGGTTCAACTCAAACATAACCTATATAACTCACAATGAAAGACATGTGATTACACATACGACGATATGTAATCATGCTATACTTATCAACGACTAAGACCCAACCGCTCAACACTTCAACATCCAACATCAATCGCTCAACCCGCACATTTAAAAACAATATGCAGGCTAAGTACAAGAATGCACTTAGTGGGCTCATGCCAAAACATTTTCTTTAATTACATCGCCTTCGAGTAACACACGAGGTTTTAGTGGAAATGCTCGCTACTAAAACATTTTCTTTATTTTCAAAAGTCGTCCGCCGTATATATTTTGTCTCAGATGATCCATATCGCTCGATAGTAATATCATAACATCATCACATAACGCCATCACATAACATCATCACACGCTGGTTGCGAACCAACAACTTTCAATATCATCACGCCACCAACTCCACATATAATACGACATCACATCGATCATCAAACCAACAACTTTCAATATCATCATGCCACCAACCCACATATAATACGACATCACATCAGATCATCATACGCTGGTAAGTAACCAACAAATTTCAATATCATCATGCCACCCATCTCCACACATATCAATATCATTATACGCTGGTAGCGAACCAACAAATTTCAATTCATCATTCCAACCAACTCCACACATAACAATATCATATCAAATTAATCCTAGCTGTATTCTCAGATCCCATTAGGAACAAATATCGATTTCATAAGTCGGAGTGACCCAACAACCGATTCACTTTCAGAATTTCAATCAACACGATAGATCATACATAAAACATAAACACTTTGGGTGTAATCATCATTTCGTAATGTAAACATCAGAATAAATACTTCAGATTCGGCAAAATAAATAAAAGGGTTTTCAATAAAGCCCACCGCACGTAGCTTTCAATAACGCCCTTTCTAAGTCGAAAGCTTGTTCACGTCCCACCTTAACGTAAGAACTATTTTAGACATCGATCACGCTCGAGAGAGATCAACATAGTCTATAACGCTCTACGCGCCAAATAAGGCTAACGCTTGACTTATTTCGACGCTTCCTAATCAATTAATGTCGATTACGAATTTCAATTTATAAGAGATATTCTACCTTTTAGTAAATAACGACGCTTTAACGCACTTATGTAACGAAGTTACATCATTACTAAACGACACGCCATATAAATCACGACATCGAATTGTGTGCCATTCGACCTTGGTCAACGTTTTGGTCAACTATTTTGACCGAGTCAAACAAAAGTCAACAATTTTGACTTTATCAACAAAAGTCAACATTTCGACTTTTTCAATTATTTATGAAATTCTATCATTTTACGTGCAATTTTGTTCTAAAATTCTATAAAATCATACTATGTCTAAAACATTATTTTAGATCATATTATGCTATTATACTCGATAAAATAAATTTATAACATTAATACACATAAGGTATAGTTTTCAACAACATGATTAACCAATTAAACATTTTTCAAAATTCCAATAAATTCACATAATACTTAATCATCCTTAATTATCCTTATTATAACATAATTGTTATTTATTATGAACTATTGAATTTAATTTTCCTAAGTATATTCAAATTTTCGACTTAGTCCAAATAATTTTATAAATTTCAATAATTTCCTACAACCATATATTATTAATCTACATCATCAATACGATATGATAACACTTAAATATGGATCATATCTCAATATCATATCATATATTATAATTTTCAAATTCATGAACTTAGGTACTAAAGTTTTTCAAAAATTCTATATAAATTCATATAAGCTTATTTAATACCCTAGATTATTATTTCATGCTCAAATCAACAATTAAAAATCAAAATAATCAACATATTCCACCTACATGATTTTGGTCCACTTTTAAAATTTAATACCATGCTTAATTTTGTGATATAATTATAATATATGCTTAGAAATATCGATAACATAATTTCTAAACAACTTAGATAAGAACATAAATTCCTAAAATTTCATCATAAATATACTAAGCTCATAACATAAGATTTAATGGATGAAAATCAAAATTCTAACATGTATACAAAGTTTATAACATTTCTAACCTTTAATCTGAAATGATTATTTATGAACGCTTTTTTTTAATCTAAGATTTGGGAAGAAAATATGATACTCTCTTCTTTTCCTCTTAACTTTCGGTACTTTAAGGAATGAAATGGGAGCAATTTTTTTTTTGATCTTAGTAATATATATATGTTTTGTCCACTTGTAGGCTAAAATATCCTATGTAATTAAGATATTAAGACTTGTATCTTGTGCTCCAATTCTCGTCCACTTACATTAATAAAGGACAAACTATTTTCTTATCCTAATACACTTGTCAACAAACATTAATGGACGTCTTTTTCTTGTACTCATTATTTTCAACAATTTGCAAAGTCATTTATCCTATTTCTTTTCAATGTGTTCGGCCACTAGATATACATGGGACAAAAGTTGTATCATATCCTTATCAATTTAGAGAATTATCTTACGGCACTTATCCAAATTTAAGAAATAAAACATCTTCCTTTTTCTTTTTTCCATTGTTCACGGCACCTAGCCAAACTTTTGGAGATGATCCATTAATTATCCTTATGCATAAGTATCTAGTTGTAGGTCAAACTTTACACCTAATGTTCTTATCTTATAAATTTCGGTCATTTGTCTAGCTTTAGGACAAAATTCTATTTGTTACATACAAAGCATAGTTTTCGCCACCTCAAATTCTTGGAGAAAGATTTTATTTTTTACGATATCCTATACATTAATATCAACTTAGATAACGACATTATCGAAAAGTCAAATATTTACACTTTGACTTAATTTGATTTCACATTTGTTCACACTAATTTTCAACAATTTCTCCTACTACAAGACAAGGATCATACATACTGTTCTAATCAGATACATACTCCATCTTATCTAATAATATCCTATCAACATAATAATAATACGGCATTAATAGATCATGATATTTTATTCATTTCACACCTAAGTTTCAAAATTTTCTAGACTTACCTTTACAAGTGGCCTCCCACTTGTGTAAATCATAATATACCTTATCTTATACAATAATAATGTCTCACTATAATAATTAATTCATATGATCATCAAAAGATAAGGATTTAATTCACTTATCACTTAATAATGCAATTTTCAAGACCTCATAAAGATAATTGCTACACATTTTATTTTCTTGCAATTAATAGATATATGACATAATATATGTCCTAGATGATAAATTAAATCATAGGAAAATTATTAAAATTATCCTATGTCACAAATCACTATTTTCGAACCCTATTTTCAAAAATAGGAAACAATTATTCAACAATTGTTCCTTAATTCCTCTAGATTATTTTAATGCTACATTATATAAAAATAATGTTCTTATATCATAAAATAATCATAGGAATTTGAATTATTCAGTTCCATGATCGCTTGACCGAGTTATCGACTATCTCTAAAAATCGACGCTCAAACGCCTCAAAATTCTCATAGGCTAATTATCTCTAAACGCTCAAAATAAAGTTGTAACAACTTTATTTATTCCTATAATAATAGGAAATTTCAAATCTAAGCTTAATCGCTTAATAATTTCAGAAGACGAATCGCCGAATTTATCCGACGTTAGAACATTACGCTCAAAGGAATATCGAAATTATATTCCTTAATTCACTAAGCATCGTGAATATCACACAAATATTATCCAATTATGCTTGGTCAAAGTCAAGCATCGACTAATTAAGATTTTAATTATTGAATTAATAATACTAATTACTAATTTATTATCGTAATTCAAGATTAAAATTACGGATATTACATTCTACCCCTTAAAATAAATTTTGTCCTCGAATTTGCATACCGTAAAAGCACGGGTATCTTGCACTATAACAATCTCAAGTTTTCAAGTAACTTTTTTGTCCATGGTCTCCATCGACTTTACCAATGGTATGTTTTCTTCTTTCTAATCATTAATCAGCGATTAAACAATCGCAGCATTCTTTCTCACAACTTATATCTCGATTTGAGAACAATGTCATCATGATGATCATGTTTTAGACCATAACGTATTTTCTCTAATGGTAACTCGTGGAAAATATTCTCAGATACTTTCCAAACTTGTGGAAATACCAATCTATAGTCGCAGCCTTATCCTTTCTAGATCTTGCAAGGTTCTATAAAACCAAATCTCAACTTTTTTTTTTCTAAACATTGAAATTTTTCAATGGAGACTTTAATATACTTTATCTCAAGATTCAAGACGCAGCTCATATCTACGATATCAACGTAAGACTTTTGTCTATCATGAGCTCCTTTCTTTCATCGCTTAATTCGCAAACATTTCGCTCATTCCTTCACATAATCGCTTTAAAACTTTCCTCTTATTTTCGCTATCTCAATAAAGAGATAATCGTACTTTCTTTTATATCGCGCCCCACACGGGCCATGTTGCTCGACAGCTATTGTCGTAGGTAAACTTAATAAGTGGAAAAGCACGCTCCAACTCAGACGCTAATTCTTCTCTTCTAAGCCAATTCATATTCTAGAGATAACCTCAAAATCTTTATACGATGCAAGACGACGATTTTCTCAAGAATAACCAGCTAACTTTTCGATCCAAAAGTAGCTTAAATAGTATGAACTGAACATTTTTGTTAAGTCGATACACTACTACCCCTATAGCAAAGTTATCTTTTCGACTTTGGTGTTCCTATCTCAAAATCCATTGTTACGCCATCCCATAGATCATCGATACAATGCCTTCACTTACGGCAATCGAGATGATGTTCGACAATTTCTACCTTCCTCTTCTTAACTCTTCGACGAGTTTTTCTTTTATGCAAGGATTTATCATTACTTAGACTCAATTTTTCAACATGGAACATCACCATTATATTTACCTTCGAGGTGATAATTTATATCACATTCATAATCTCTTACTAATTCGAGCCACGCTTCTCGCTCAAGAAGCATCTTAAATTTTATGATCTATGAAGATCTCACACCTCACTCATAAGGCGATGTATCAAACTTTAATACGGTATTATTGTTGCTAATTTTAAATCATGAGTTAGGTAGTTTTATTCATGTGGACTAAGTTGTCAGAATGCATAGCTAACACCTTCTCTCTCAGATTATCATACGCCTAGTCAATCTTGGGAGGCTTACCTCGATTTATCAATCCAAGTAAACTTTATTCCTTTGAGTAACTATATCGCTGGCTTGCTATCTCGTAGAATTTTTCTATGAGTCTCGATAGTAACTGTGAGATTCTAAGAACCGAATTTCATTTTAGTCGCTTGGCTAATTCTATCCTCGCACTGCTTCAACCTTTTTCCGTGTTCATATGGATTTTCTTCAAGACACAACGTGTCTAAAGAATATTACTTTACCGAATCCGCCTTTAAATAAACTTGGCGAAATTGTTTGACTTTGATGTCTCGCAAGATAGTTCTTAAGAGTTCTTATGCTCTTCTTGCCTTTCGATTAGACGGGAATATCATTTATGATGATTTAAGTCAATTTGTCTCGTATGCGCGAACACCGATTTTGAGGTTCATAACATGGTCATGCGATTAATTGATCCGAACAGACGACTATAAACTTATAGTGGTCACATCTTGTTCTAAGACCATTTTGGTACATTTTAGCTCGCACCTTAAGTAGATTATAGTCCAATTGAAATCGGTTCTCAAGACTACTTTGTTTTTTCCATCAATCGAATACTTGCTATCCTTGGTAATGGATTATTCACCTTGATAATCTATATACTTTCTTAATGGCTATCTTTCTCCTTCGACAAGCAAGTTGGGTGTTTCTTAGGTAATACACTAGCTCGATAAAACTTAGATTTCATAACCTTTAATTTAAATCTTTATTCTTTCACTTTCCTCGAATCCATTTGATAAAGGTACTTTTGACACGGTTTAACATCGGTTCTAACTTGATAGTGGAACTCCTAGTCGCTTATCGTGGTAATGTTATTAGGAATATCTAGAATTTCTAACAATTTCCACATCCTCTATTTCATTTCGCTTTCATTTACCACTTAGATAAACAGGAATGCTCGACATCCTTTCTTGTTTATTAATCTCCTTATTTGTAGTGTGGGTATGGTCGAATTTCCTTCCCCGTGATTCCATAGAATCTCGTAACTTCGTCAAGGTATGGATCGAAACTTCCTTTCCTCAGACGGATCGCAGAATGGTTTTCGACTAACCAATCTATTCTTAAGATTATGCCTATATTCCTCATAGGTGATATGTTCAAATGTTTTACTAGATCTCTAGTGATCCTAGGTTCAAGTCTGTTCGAGCTAATATGTCCGACAATCATGATTTCTCCTATGGTAAAAGATTTTTTCCCGATTTCCTATTCAAACTTAGATTCTAACATATCCACGCATGCTTTTGCAATGAAAATTATAAGGTACTTTTTCCGAACTAAGGTATCAGAGGTACGCTGAAAGTTTTTCGCACCGGCTGTGCTCTCGGGTTTGTTTGTTTCGCCTCGATTTAACGACAGGTGCTCTCGCCTCGGGCCGGTTGTTGTTGGCGGGTATTTGCCATCGCTGGTATTGCTTCGCTGTCGCGGCTCATACCGGGCTGGTATCAGATAGCTTTGAGTTGTGGATTCGCCTTGTTGATTTGGACTTACCATTCTTATTCGGACGCATCTCGGCATTTATTCGCATAGTGGCCCTTCACGCCACATTATAGCACTTAACATTGCCCCATATACATATACCCCTATGCATCCTATTGCATTTTAAGCGTGGAGTCGCCCTCATCTGCTCGTGGACCTCCGAGGTGGAGAAAACACCGTCTCTTCCAACCTTGTCTTTGGGTGCCCTTGCTACCTTTCCATGGTCTCATATTGCTTGTGTTGCCATTATTTCCCGCTGAAATTATTATTAAACCGCCTCACATTTCCTCTTCCTTTGTCACCAACATTCTCGTGATCGAGGGGTGTAGCTTGTCTTCGTGCATCGCGCCTCGATATCCAAAGCTCGACTAAGAGCTTCTGTATGTCAATTCACCATGACTCGCTGTAGACATCCTTATCTCATGTCTTAATCCGATCTAAACTTTTCTCGCCATTTTCATATCAAGATTATTAGGTCTGGGCGCACTGACATATCGCAAAATACGATCGCATCTGTTACGCCTTTTCTTTCTTGTTTTAAGTTGAAGAATTCAACTTATTTCTTCTTTCTATAGCTCTTCGAATGTATTTCATATATTTCCGCCTTTAAAGTCTTCCCATGTGAAATATTCCATTTGCTCTGGGTAATAGTCTTTTCCTCGCTTCCCACCGTAAACCGCCAATCCATGAGTGGAAAGTGACAAATGATAATCTTTCTTGAGTTGTGCAATGGAGGAAATCGAAATTTTCTATTGTTCTAACCCAATCGCTCAAAGATCTTCGGATTTCCTTCCGCTAAAAGATGCGGGTTTTGCTTAAGGAACAATTCCTCTATTCTCCTGGCTTCAAGCGGAGTAGGACGGTACTCGGTATCTTCACTTCGCCCGTGGAATACGGCCTCTTCCCCTACCTCGTCCCCTTCCGCGCCTTGAATACCTTGTTCGTGTTCGTGTCCATGGCATTCGATAATGCAAGAACGTAGTTAGTATTTACGTAACGTCTATCGCAATCCATAAAACACCTTTTTGCAATCTTAGCATAAAATGACTTTAGTAAAACCATTCACCCTTTTTCATGCTTTTCTTGTCACAAAACCCATCTAGTGGTCGCCATTCATTACTATATCTTTACTTTGGGGTATCTTTTCCATTCTTTGTTTAAGCACTAGGTATAGCCAAGTCTGTTCGCGACATCTCATCGATTATGATTCATCGATTCTTACTATCATCGTTTAACCAACGCCTCGAATATTCGGAATTAGATCCGCCAAGCATAATCTTATTGATTTAGGGATAACAAGAGGCTTATTAATGGAGATGCTTTCATTCTTCAGATACTCATAAAATGAGTTTCATCTACTCCATACTTTAGACATGTCCAACCTACTAACGAGGTCTTATGACAAACAACTATCTTAAAAGATAAGTTGTATTCTTTCTCGCTATAAGATAATAAGAGTGATTATATCCCACTGGATATCATATACTTTTCTTTACCTCTACTCTAGACTCAATGCTAAAGAGTATCTCGCTCATAACTTAGTCATCATACACTCACGTGGAGGTATAGCTTTCATCAAGTATCGCATCGAAAAGCCCATCGCGCCCGATCCACCTATGTGTATCATAAAATATATCTCGCCTCATCGAGAACTTCTTTACATCATATCTCGATGTTCATCTCTTTATTGATTTGAAACTTTAGTCGATATGATAAACCAACCAACATCATACTTATTAGTTTCAACGATTGAAGAAAATTTTCCTCATAACAACTTTCGAAAGGGATGGTTTCACAATACCGTATGACAACTTGAAGGTTTGAATCAACATGTTCTTCAATCAATGATTAAAGATAGGTCCAAGACCGTAATAACAAATACCGAGATTTCTTTGATCATATGGGTGGCCACCCACACAAATACTTTCTCACCACACAAGGATTGGCTTCAAAGAACACCGTATAAAATTTTGGTTTTGTAAACTTTTCCAAGAAAATGAGAAACGCAAGTGATTTCTCAATCAAACTAGTCATAGAGTTAAACTCGATGACGTAAATTGTAGAACTTGAAACCTTATACAGCTCATAATAGGTAATCTACAAAAGTTCTCATGTACGCTATATCTCTTCTTGTACCACTGGAATCTTATTTTCTAGCAAGATTCTAATATTCTTGCTATAATCAGAAAGTTTTCGCTTTACGGCATCATAGGACTAGTCTTTAACTGATTCTCAATAATTCTGAAGAAGGAATCAAAGATTTGGTCCTTCATAAGAAATATAGTACCCTGTGATAGGAGTACGTGAGGTGAAAACCGTCGAATTCGGAATTCAAACGAGGAGAACGAGCTAAAGTCAAAACATCAAGAAGACAGTTTTGTTGGCGCCGAAATCAAAGCAACCAAGGTCGAACTCGAATTGCTAAGATCTAAATTAAAGAGGTCGACGCCAAAGTCGGTTGGCAAGGTCGATGTTAAAGTCGAGCATAAAATGCCGACGTGGTTCACCTTATATCTCTTTCTTCTCGCTTGAAAACTCGTAATGTTTTTACCGATCTTGTTCTCGCTCTCATGTCGATACTTACTGTGACTTGCAAAGAACTAAAGTTCCTTTATTCTTACTTATGTTCTCGCATAGTGATCATGCTTCTTATCATGTCTATGTTCTTTGGGATATCATACCCATCGCTGAAATAACTTTGAACTTTGAAATAAACATTTCAAAACCTGTAATATAACTCATGCTTTTCAATTTCAAGAATTCAACATATAACACTTTCGACATATCAATGTCAACACTTACACATATAACATCATCACAACATAATCATAACATTCTCCTTATAACATCACCAAACATCATAATATGTTGGTAATGATCCAACAATTATCACAACAAAATCCTTATCAATTCCACGAATTCAAAGGTTTCTTTTCGACATATCAATGTCAATGCCGCCTCACATCACTTTCAACTCTTCACAAGATAAAACATCATCGCAACCTTTGCAATTTCTTTTACTTTCAACAATCTTTATTCATAACATTCATTCACGTAATATTCTCTTTATATAACATTCCTCCTCATAAACATTCCTTCCATCATTATTCACTACTTTCATTCTTAAATACCTTTCATAATTTTTATCTTTTGAAATATCATTCTCCATGTTCAAACTACTTATTTCAAAATTTTGAGAAAGGGCATGTACTTTCAAACTTTTTCATTTCCAAACCGAGAAAATCATTTACTCAACGCTTATTAAGTCTTTTTGTTTTCCATGAATATGTAGTCCCATACCTACATATTCTTGGAACTTTGAGCTTTCCTCGAACACGCATTCCATACCGCATATTCTGAATCTCTCCTAATTCTAACTTTCATTTTCTTGAAAATTCATTTCACTTTAATAACTTTCACTTTCCAACTTCTTATCCTTATTCTCAAACTGTGAGAAAATCATTTACCTTTTCCCTTGAGCTGTCGTGATGGAGTGTTGAGCATAGTCTACCGATCTCTGTAAGTCTAGTGACTCTATCTGACTCAACTTTGAAAGAAGTTTGGGTTTAGATACGACCATTCGATACCAATCAGTAATGTACCGCCAACCCAAAGTACGGATTAGCGTAAACTGTTATTAATGACGGGATTAACAATGTGAACAAAGACTAATTATGGAACTGCAAGTATATGATAGATAAATTTCCAAAACTTCATACCATTTGTCATGACACATATATCGTATATACGAAATCGAATCATTTGACTTTCGACCAAAGGGTTCAACTCAAACATAACCTATATAACTCTCAAATGGAAAGACACGTGATTACACATATGACGATATGTAATCGCGCTATACTTATCAACGACTAAGACTCCAACCGCCAACACTTCAACATCCAACATCAATCGCTCAACCCGCACATTTAAAACAAATATGCAGGCTAAGTATAAGAATGCACTTAGCGGGCTCATGCCAAAACATTTTCTTTAATTACATCGCCTTCGAGTAACACACGGTGTTTTAGTGGAAATGCTCGCGCTTACTAAAACATTTTCTTTATTTTCAAAAGTCGTCTCGCCGATATATTTTCTCAGATGATCCATATCGCTTCTCGATAGTAATATCATAACATCATCACATAACGCCATCACATAACATCATCACACGCTGGTTGCGTAACCAACAACTTTCAATATCATCACGCCACCAACTCCACATATAATACGACATCACATCGTGATCATCAAACCAACAACTTTCAATATCATCATGCCACCAACTCCACATATAATACGACATCACATCAGATCATCATACGCTGGTAGCGAACCAACAAATTTCAATATCATCACGCCACCCATCTCCACACATATCAATATCATTATACGCTGGTAAATAACCAACAAATTTCAATTCATCATTCCAACCAACTCCACACATAACAATATCATATCAAATTAATCCTAGCTGTATTCTCGTGATCCCGCTTAGGAACAAATATCGATTTCATAAGTCTGTGAAGTTGACCCAACAACCGATTCACTTTCAGAAATTTCAATCAACACGATAGATCATACATAAAAACATAAACACTTTGGGTGTAATCATCATTTCGTAATGTAAACATCAGAATAAATACTTCAGATTCGCAAAATAAATAAAAGTGGTTTTCAATAAAGCCCACCGGCACGTAGCTTTTCAATAACGCTCCTTTCTAAGTCGAAAGCTTAAGTCCACGCCCCACCTTAACGTAAGAACTATTTTAGTACATCGATCACGCTCGAGAGACCTAACATAGTCTATAACGCTCTATGCGTCAAATAAGGCTAACGCCGACTTATTTCGACGCTTCCCAATCAATTAATGTCGATTGCTTAATTTCCTCAATTTATAAGAGATATTCTACTTTTTAGTAAATAATGTACGCTTTAACGCATTTCACGTAACGTAGTTACATTGTTACTAAACGA
Source organism: Salvia rosmarinus (assembly GCA_036937905.1). Lineage (NCBI taxonomy): Eukaryota > Viridiplantae > Streptophyta > Magnoliopsida > Lamiales > Lamiaceae > Salvia > Salvia rosmarinus. The sequence goes on along the minus strand of CM072824.1, from coordinate 29,041,508 downwards.
CACGCCATATGATCACGACATCGAATTGTGTGCCATTCGACTGGTCAACGTTTTGGTCAACTATTTCGACCGAGTCAAACAAAAGTCAACAATTTTGACTTTAATAACAAAAAGTCAACATTTTGACTTTTCAATTATTTATGAAATTCTATTATTTTATGTGCAATTTTGTTCTAAAATTTATAAAATCATACTATGTCTAAAACATTATTTTAGATCATATTATGCTATTATACTTGATAAAATAAATTTATAACATTAATACACATAAGGTATAGTTTTCGGTCAACATGATTAACCAACTAAACAATTTTTAAAAATTCCAATAAATTCACATAATACTTAATCATCCTTAATTATCCTTATTATAACATAATTGTTATTTATTATGAACTATTGAATTTAATTTTCCTAAGTCATATTCGAAATTTTTGACTTAGGTCCAAATAATTTTTATAAAATTTCAATAATTTCCTACAACTATATATTATGAATCTACATCATCAATATGATATGATAACACTTAAATATGGATCATATCTCAATATCATATCATATATTATAATTTTCGAAATTCATGAACTTAGTACTAAAGTTTTCCAAAATTCTATATAAATTCATATGTTTATTTAATACCCTAGATTATTATTTAACGCTCAAATCAACAATTAAAAATCAAAATAATCAAAATATTCCACCTACATGGTTTTGGTCCACTTTTAAAATTTAATACCATGCTTAATTTTGTGATATAATTATAATATATGCTTAGAAATATCATATAACATAATTTCTAAACAACTTAGATAAGAACATAAATTCCTAAAATTTCATCATAAATATACTAAGCTCATGACATAAGATTTAATGGATGAAAATCAAAATTTAATACGTATACAAAGTTTTATAACATTTCTAACCTTTAATCGAAAATGATTATTATCATAGAACGTTTTTTTTATCTAAGATTTGGGAAGAAAATATGATACTCTCTCTTCTTTTCCTCTTAACTTTCGGTACTTTAAGGAATGAAATGGGAGCAATTTTTTTTTTGATCTTAGTAATATATATATAAGCTTTGTCCACTTGTAGGCTAAAATATCCTATGTAATTAAGATATTAAGACTTGTATCTTGTGCTCCAATTCTCGTCCACTTGCATTAATAAAGGAAAAACTATTTTCTTATCCTAATACACTTGTCAACAAACATTAATGGACGTCTTTTTCCTGTACTCATTATTTTCAACAATTTGCAAAGTCATTTATCCTATTTCTTTTCAATGTGTTCGGCCACTAGATATACATGGGACAAAAGTTGTATCATATCCTTATCAATTTAGAGAATTATCTTACGGCACTTATCCAAATTTAAGAAATAAAACATCTTCCCTTTTTCTCTTTTTTCCATTGTTCACGGCACCTAGCCAAACTTTTTGGAGATGATCCATTAATTATCCTTATGCATAAGTATCTAGTTGTAGGTCAAACTTTACACCTAATGTTCTTATCTTATAAATTTCGGTCATTTGTCTAGCTTTAGGACAAAATTCCATTTGTTGCATACAAAGCATAGTTTTCGGCCACCTCAAATTCTTGGAGAAAGATTTTATTTTTACGATATCCTATACATTAATATCAACTTGTGATAACGATGATTATCGAAGTCAAATATTTACACTTCGACTTAATTCGATTTCACATTTGTTCACACTAATTTTCAACAATTTCTCCTACTACAAGACAAGGATCATACATTGCTCTAATCAGATACATACTCCATCTTATCTAATAAAAATATCCTATCAACATAATAATAAAATGGCATTAATAGATCATGATATTTTATTCATTTCACACCTAAGTTTCAAAATTTTCAAGATTACCTTTACAAGTGGCCTCCCACTTGTATAAATCATAATATACCTTATCTTATACAATAATAATGTCTCACTATAATAATTAATTCATAAGATCATCAAAAGATAAGGATTTAATTCACTTATCACTTAATAATGCAATTTTCTAAGACCTCACAAAGATAATTGCTACACATTTTATTTTCGCAATTATAGATATATGACATAATATATGTCCTAGATGATAAATTAAATCATAGAAAAATTATTAAAATTATCCTATGTCACAAATCACTATTTTCGAACCCTATTTTCGAAAATAGAAACAATTATTCAACAGTTGTTCCTTAATTCCTCTAGATTATTTTAATGCTACATTATATAAAAATAATGTTCTTATATCATAAAATAATCATAGAATTTGAATTATTCAGTTCCATGATCGCTTGACCGAAGTTATCGACTATCTCTAAAAATCGACGTTGAAACGCCTCAAAATTCTCACAGGCTAATTATCTCTAAACGCTCAAAATAAAGTTGTAACAACTTTATTTATTCCTATAATAATAGGAAATTTCAAATCTAAGCTTAATCGCTTAATAATTTCAGAAGACGAATCGCCGAATTTATCCGACGTTAGAACATTACGCTCAAAGGAATATCGTAAATTATATTCCTTAATTCACTAAGCATCGCGAATATCACACGATATTATCCAATTATGCTTGGTCAAAGTCAAGCATCGACTAATTAAGATTTTAATTATCAATTAATAATATTAATTACTGAATTTATTATCGTAATTCAAGATAAAATTACGGATATTACACTCGCCCACCGGGAACGATCATACTTTTGCCTCGACGCCATATATCTTTATCATCTTCTCGACATTCTACATTTGTTTCATTTCAATATCGAGATACCTAATATTTCACCTTATGGGTCATCACATAAGTACGAGGAATAAACTTTCCAATTAGATTCACTTTAAGGTCCTTCCTCGAATCCCTTCCTTTGTTCGCTTGAATGTATTTCCTTCGCAATCTTCTTTAAAAGTTATCTTGCTTATTAATTACTAAATCACGATAAGGTAAGCGCTTTGTCTTTATATATAACTTAGAGTACGACGGTTTCATTTCTAATAATAAATCTACTTTAATCCACTTTTTACTTCAAAGGAATTACTTTACTTATCGTAATCGATCGCTTTCTAAACTTATATCATATCCCGGGCTATTTCAGAATCAGATGCCTTTGTAGTTTCTTTAGCTATTCTTAACTCTTGCCCTTTTCGAGCATGATATCCGAAAGTCATATTACTTTCATTATATTTTGGTTCTCACTTTAGGATTAAACCGCCATCATTATAATCTAGACCGTAAGGTAGTACGCTTTGTACACCACGACTTAAGTTCCAAGCACCAATGCTTCATTACCAAGTCTCGACTTCGGGTATCTTCCCATACTTGGTTTAATACTAGGAATAGCCTAGCTGTTCACATATTTTGTTATTTATGATCCATCGATCTCACTATCATCGGTTTATCCAAAGTCTCAAATATTTGGAATCGATTCCAATTAAACATAATTTTATCGATTTAGGGATGAAGTTTAGAGACTTGTTAACTGAGATGATATCATTCCTTATATATCATCAATGAGTCTCGTCCACTTCCATACCTTAAACATGTCCAACCTACTAATGAGGTCATAAGGACGAACAACTATCTTAAAGATAAGTTGTGTTCTTTCTCATTATGACATAATAAGATGAGGTTATATCCCAAGGATATCATATACTTTTCTTTACTTCCACTCTAGCACTTGTAACGCCCCCATTCTTGTAATAGAGACATTACTAAAATCTTTCTTTCTTTAACAATTATAAAATAATAATAACAATAATAATAATATTGGTAAATATTATATATAAGCAAAGCAGAGGTAAAATTTGACAAACGGACGGCATATACCCTATAAATATGTATATGCCAACCCTCAAACAACAACAAAACAACACCAATAGAGTTAACAAAGAACTGTGGACACAAATTTCATCAAAATATATACATATCTATTAAACATCATAGTATATCAAACATAGTTTTTAGCCAAAACCATTTAAGTTTGTTCTCAACACATTTGAGTAATCGGCATAGTTTGAAACGATTTGATAAAACATGATCCCGAGAGAATGTATGTGGAACTCATTCCCACAAGATCAATCATCAACTTCTCACCGCAAAAACATATATGAAAATAGGGATGTGAGTATGTAAACATACTCAATGGGAATACATCGCAAGCAGCTTATAACCAATCACAGAATGCACATAACATAATGAACTCTTCTTTAACAGCACCTCATGGTACTCATTATTTATCCTATCGCGCATCTTTATGGTACTCATTATTTATCGCGCTGGTTATCCCCTCAGGCCTCCCCGAGGTACTTTTTAACATCGAGCCCCTCAGGGCCTCCCCGAGTGTAGATCGCCACACTGCCCCTCATGGGTCTCTTCGAGGGTACTTCTTTAACATTCTAGCTCACATGCATGCACAAAGCACAACAATGATTATAACCATACAACGACTTACAGACAGAGTAAACCCCACCTCGTGTAGACGCTTCAAAAAGACTCTTAGCTCTCGCTGGTTGTTCGTCCTCGAGCTTCTGATGTCGCACCACGTAGCACTTTAAGATTACTCTTAACTAAGTTTCATATGTCCAATTAATTATATAAGACTTATCAACAAGTACAAATCGCCTAGCCTTAACCAAAATCAACAATAGCTTATGTACACAACTTATGTCTAACGTGAAAATTTGACAAGATGTCGCTCATCTTAGACTTAACCTTTATATATGCTTAACTATCATCAAAGATCACAAATCAACCATCAAAATCCAAAGGTCAAAGCTTTAGCATTGAAAGCCCTAATTGACGTCAAACTAAAATTTTCCAAATTTTAATACGTCGTTAAAAATTCGAATAAATCATTTTAAGCTTTATTCATAGCATAAAATCCAAATATGAACTCAAATGATCAAATAAAATCAAAATCCAACATTACATGGTCTAGGGTTTTCGCCAAAAGGGTTTCCGATCATTTCGATTTCAAACGCTTTGTTTCAAAATATATTTATTTCAATCCAACAACACATACATAAACAAATATCAAGCATATAAACAACATAATTCAAGTTCAATACCCTTCATAATTTTCAAAATCACACAACAATTCCAAAGATCGATATATGTTCAAAGTTTCAACGTTAAACTACTTTTCAAGCAATTAATCCAACATAATATCAAGCAATCATCAAACAAAAACACATCCTCTTCACAATTCATGAAAGGATCAAGATTCATCAAGTTCATAAGTTCATATTTTTCAATTTTTCAAACCATAGATGTGTTCTAGGTGTTGAATTATACCTAAATTCAAGACCGATCGAAAATTTAACTGCTAGATCGTAATTTTGGAGCATGAAATTTTTGAAAATTTTGTGTGTGTGTAGTGTGTGAAGCACGAAATTGGGGAAGAAAATGATGAAAATGATGAATAGTAGCTATTTATAATCTAATCCACAAATTTTTCTTTTATTTTTCAATTTATTTAATAAGGTGATTAATCACCATTTTCTAGAGAAATCCACAAAACTCTACACTTTTCTTCATACTTAAGGCATAAGATATGTATATTTAGATATATGTACATGTATATCCATTTTATTACTTCTTCAAAAATTTAATCTAATGCATAACAAATAAACGCTTTAATCGATTCTTATATTCAAATCACTCAATATCATCAATTAATCACCAATGCATAAAATTAAACTTTCATACTAAATTCATAATTATAATTTACTAAGACATTAAAACTTATAATATCAAACTTTACATTTTCGCTAGGCTTAATCCTCGCCTCGCCGAACAACCAGAAAACGCTCAAAACTCAAATTTTTTATTAGTTCACAATTTAAAGAAAATAATTCACTTTAAAAATATAGATATAAATATATATATCATACTTTATGAAAATTTCTGGGTATTATAGCACTCAATGCTAAAGAGTATCTCGCTTATAAATTTTATTATCATAATACTCACTGAGGTATAACTTCATCACATGAGTTCGGAAAGCCCACCATGGTCATTGTATCACGCAGCATCATAGGAAAAATATATCTCGCCCTTCGAGAACTTCTTTACATCATATCTTGATGTCTATCATTTTACTAACTCAAACTTAGGTGACAAAATAAGTCAACCTATCTCGTATTTATCGTTTCGTGGATCAAGAGAATTCATCATGACAACTTACAAATGATAAAGGTTCAATTTCAAGATGACATTCTTCAAGGTTTGAATCAACATGCTCTTCGAACCTAATAATTGGGAGATAGGTCCAAGACCGTAATAACGACTCATCGAGATTTCTTTGGTCATATAGCCGCTGCACCCATCACAAATACTTTCTCTCACACATGAAGGTTTGGTTTCAAGAGGACGCTTTATGAAATTTTCCGTTGTAAACTTCTTTCTAAAAAGTGAGAACTCAAGTGATATCTCAATCAAACTAGATCATAGAGTCGAACTCAATGATATAACTCATTATGAATAAAATTCAAACTTCATATAACCTGAATAGGTCATCATAAATTGTAAGGTTATCAATATACCACCATACTTTTCAAACTCTACTCATACTACTAAAATCCAATTTCAATTTTACTTTCAAAATTTCTACCACCTTGTGGTCTATCATTCTGTAAACCATAATACTAAACTCAACCGATTCTTTAATCCCATTTCTATTTCGCTTCTAACGAAAAGTCATAGTCAATTGATTTCGTCAGACGTGAACATCCAAACAAAGACTATACTCATGTCACTTATCGCATAGTGACATTCATCATTCCATTCTTCGCTCTTCGATTTCTCTTTGTTCTCGTTGTTCTCATTATTCAACCCGAAATTCTCATTTCGATCTCATTTTCGTTATCATGATGGACTAAAATTTCATAGTTCTCTTTCTATGTTCTTTCGCAGGGATCATGCGACTTAAATAGTCTATGTTCTTTGGGATAACATACTCATTGTCATCGAACTGAAATTTCAAAATTTAAACATTTGATAACATAACTTTGTTCACAACAATAAATCTCTATCAATTCCACTAATTCAAACATTTCACTTTCGACATCTCAATGTCAACACTTTCTCATATAACATTATCATAACATTATCATACTTTGGTAGCGAACCAACAACTTCCAATATTATCATAGATCATAATATGTTGGTAATGAACCAACAACTATCAATATCATCATACCATCCTACTCGATAACATCATCATACCATCCTCCTCATATAACATCATCATACCATCCTCCTCATATAACATTCCACCTCATAAACATTTCACCTCATAAACATTCTCCTCATCATCATAACATTCATCATATGTTGGTAGCGAACCAACCCCATCGATATTATCATATCACTTTTCTCTTTACAACATAAAACTTCATTTGCAACATTTGCAATTACTTTCACTTTCAACAAATTCTCATAACTTTTATTTCTATCGAAAAATCATTTCAATCATCATTCACAACTTTCATTCTCAAATATCTTTCATAACTTTCATCTCTTTGAAAAGTCATTTTCCATTTTCAAACTTTTCATTTCAAAACTTTGAAAAGAATCATTTACTTAGCGATATCAAATCTTTTAAGTTTTCCTCAATATGCAGTCCCATACCTGTATATTCTTGAATCCTTTGTTTTCCTCGAATATGCACCCATACCGCATATTCTGGAATCTCTTATTCCAAAACTTTTAAAGAAATCATATACCTCATTCCGGCCGAGCTTGACGTGATGGAGTTTTGAGCATAGTCACCGATCTCAAAGTCTAGTGACTCAATCTAGACTTAACTTTGAAAGAAGTTTTGGGTTTCAAGGAACGAACTGCTCTGATACCACTTTGTAACAGCCCGCCAACCCAAAGTACCGATTAGCAGAGACTATTACTTGGAACGGATTAAGGAAGTATAACGAAGACATGGGACATCGAATTGTGGAACATATATCAAAAGAACTTCTAGAACTTTATAGCATTTGGGATTTGTCAAACATAATATACATATGACTTAGTATCTTTGCAGCGGAAAACATGTGAAATACACATATGACGATGTATACTCAAGGTTCTACTTGTCAGCATCAAAAGATTCGATCGCTCAACACCGCCCATCCCATCAATCGCTCAACCTTCACATTTAAAACAACATGCAGGTCGAGTACAAATAATGCACTCGACTCATTACAAAACATTTTATCAACTTTAAATTACATCGCCTATCACAAGAAACACAAGGGTTTTATTTAAAAGGCCTCAGTGCTTACTAAAGTATTTTCTCATTTTCTCAAAAGATCGCTCACAGTATTTTCTCTCGTATGTATGATCCATATCCTTTCTCATATAATATCTCATAACTCATCTCACCAAGAAGGAGGCCTCCTTCCACGGACGCGGATCGTCGAGAATGTCATGTTCTCACAATCCTAAATACGGATTAGCAGGACTATAATCAAAACATGAATGAACAACATGGAGACTCTCTTAATAAAAAGCATAATACATATGTCATTTATATTTTGGACTATATTACATAATTTGGGGTTCTTGCAATGAAGACATGTGATATGTACATATGACGATGTACTATCAAGGTATAAACTTTTCAACACAACAGCCCTAATGCTCAACACCGCTCCATCCATCATCCGCTCAACCCGCACATTTAAAAACAACATGCGTGGTCGAGTACAAGAATGCACTCAGGACTCATGCCAAAACATTTTATCATTCAAGATTACATCGCACATCATGGTAAGACACAGTGGTTTTAGTTGAAATGCCTTGTGCTTACTAAAGCATTTTATCGCTCATAAAATCATCGCCGCATTTTTCCGTGTGTATGATCCATATCCCTTAACATCCTTTCGCCATATCATCATAGTCGAACGCCGTGAGCGAGGCCTCTACGACGCCGCCGGCCGCGCGAATTGTCCTTACAAGACACAAATACCTTAGGTGTACACGTTAATCCTAGCTGTATTGTCCTTCCTATGTGATCCGATATCGATTATTCATAAGTTGGTAACCCAACAACATTCATAACATTTCATAACATCTCATAATATCTCATGGATAGATACATACACAAAACATAAACATTTTAAGGTGTAATCTTGTAAACATTTTATCAATAAATGAAATAAGCATCGAATAAATATTTCGTAAGCATTTTATTTTGAGTAGAGTAAAGCCCACCCTGACCAGATCGCTTTAATCCCATTTCTCGACTGTAAGTCCTAGCTTTAGCCTATCTATTCTCGCCTCGAGGTTTTGGAGTCGAAAATCCATTGGGTCTTAGAACCCATATTTCTATTTTAGTGTATATCATGGTATGATATACACTCAATCGACCACGTGGAAGACTAGTCAAATATTTCACGTTAAGGTATGCTTGTGAAAATATCGATCATGATGTTTTATCATAATTGTATATCTTATAATGTTTCATCGTGCCTTGCATATAACATAATGAATGCATCGATTAATAGCGTGTTAGTCACATAAGGCATACTTCATAGGGGTTTCCAATACTTAGTCAAATTTCAAGTGTTTTAATTTCAGCAAAACAGCTTGAAACAACCCAAGTGACGCACTTTGACGACCCATAACTCTCGATCTGAATACGATGGTCGCACAAAGATACATTCTGGAAACCCTAAACATGTACTACAAGTTCTAAGAAGGCATTAAATCCAAAAGAGTCGTGGTTCTGAAGATATAGGGTCTCAAAGTGGGCAACTCAAACTGACTTCTATACTTAGAAAATTTTTCAGAATTTTCAGTTTTAGCTTAACGACGAGGGGTTTTATGTAGACTCAGAACTTTTGACTCGCAATGCCAAAATGGCTGCAGGATACCAATTTAGAAACCTTGTAACAAGTAATACATATGTCATGAAGACCATACTGGAAAATATCTAACTCATCGAGAAATATATAAGTCCAAAGTTGACTAGTTGAAATGGACAGTTTCCAGTAGGTGACTTTGGGTCGATGAAAGGTATACCTATAAAACTTGGTTTGGGATCAAACTTTCCAGATCATAACTAGACATGGTGAGGAACATTTATTATGAAGAAACCCAAGTCCAAATCGGACTACAAATGGCTTGAACATCTCACGAAAAGTCATACTCGAACAGCCTATTAACATAGAAATTTTCTAAGGCAATTTGTCCAAAAGGCTTACTGAAATGCATCAACTTTAAAAATTCACTGTGAGTTCATTATAAGGAATCTGGAAATTCAACCGATCATATTGAAAAGCCACTTAAGTCTAGTTTAATCCAGAAAAGCCTCACTCAATGATTCACAACAGATTGGGAGATAAAATATTTTACCACAAGCTATCACTCCCGTGACAATTTTGTGCAGTTAGCTTGTAAAATCTGGAATAAATAGTAAAGATTTTTAGAAAATTTGAAAATTTACAGGAATCTTCTAGACATGCGGAATTATGTTTCTGCCAAATTTTAGAGTTTTATCATTAGCCAAACTTAAAACGAAAGCTACGCACTATGGGTGATAAACACTATGATTTCGCAGATTTGTGCAGTGTTTTGATAAATACAATTAAAATAGCAAATCAAGTTGATGAACTTGAAATTTTACAGAGGAATACTAGACACATATACTTTCAATATATCAAAATTCACAATCATCGGACCACTGAAACTTAGTCAAATAAATTCGTGAAGTTGTTGTTCGTCCAGGAAATCAACATGCAATGATCAAAAGTATGGAATCTACCTATTAAATCAACATGCAATCACTTTCAAGCATAGACCCAACACATTCAAGCATATTGATGAACATGCATGTGTATATCTTGATCATCCCTAGGATCTAAGGAGATGGTATCTACCTTAGCCACGAAATCGAGAGGGATGAAGAGGAAGGGATGGCTGTCCATCTTGAGCTATGAGCTTATGTCCACTTTTTTGAATGGTGGAGTGGCTGATCTTGAGCTGTTCTTGAGGGGATGGACGAAAATGGGGAAGAAGATGATTGAAATTGATTTTGGGGTGAGAGAGGTAGGGGATGTGTGTGGTGCTTATGGTGACAATTGTCACCCTTAATACATGTAGTTGACACTACACACACTTCTACCTACACACCACACACATGCACGAAAATTACATATATATATGTATATATATATCAGATTTTAATAGTGTAGTTAGGATATAATTAATCCAATGTCACTTAGATACATGTAATAGATAAATCAACAAATAAGTGTTTAGTATATATGTGTATATAGCTCTCGGCTATTACACTATGCCAAAGGTCCAAATTTTATTTTCCATGCCAAACATTGATATATGTTATGACATATAGTTTAGATGATAAATGATATCATAGGATAAATTAATGACATCATTTTATGCGACAAAAATCGAGTTCAAAATTAGGTTTTCGAACGCTTGAAAATTGGTAACTATCGAATCTTGATGATCTAGCATTGATTTAATGCTAAATCATACTGTAATTACATATACCAATCATAGGAAATTAATTCCTATAATTTCTTGATCGATTAAAACGCTGCTTCATCTCAAAACGTTAACGCTTGTAAACGCTAAAACGCTCATTATCGACTCATCTTGAAATGGTCGTCATCACTTTATTACATTATTCCATCAATAATGGAATTTAATTCTAAGCTTAATTGCTTAGAAAATATCATGAATTTTAACCATCGATACACGATCGACTTTAAAATAGATCGCCGATATACTTCATATACTTTTATTTCTTAATTCACAATTCTCGTGAATATAAAATAGATTTCATTCTTCGTAATTAATCGAAGTCATTATTCGATATCATTCTCGATTGAATATCTCAATAAAGCTTTGATTTACTGGTTTTAAACACCGTAATTAGCATTTAATTCGCGGGTATTACATCCACCCCTTAAAAGAAATTTCGTCCCGAATTTGCATACCTCATAAAGTATGGGTATCTTAACATCATAACATCATAACTTTCTATGTGTTTTCTTTCGTCCATGGTTCTTCCATCGACTTCATTATAAGATCCAAACTCGCTTCTTTAATCGTCAATCGCACGATCAAATTAGTCGAGATTTTCATCATAACCCATCTCGAGTCAAAGGTCACGCCATCATGTCGGTTTACGTGAATTGGGAAATTTTCGATTTCAATCATGACACGTGAAAACATTTTGTACTTTCCCCAAATGTGGTGGAAGTACCAAGCCATACAGCTACTAGCCTATCATTTCAGGAGCTCGTAGGTCCTTTAAAACGTGATCTCAACATTCTTGTATCTAAACTTATAATTCCTCTAGATGGAGAAATCTTAAGAAACTTTAATTCCGCATTCAAGAATGTAGTCGGTTTACGCAGCATCAGTAAGATTTTGTCCGTCCCGAGCTTTTCTTATTCCTTCCTCGCTGGTAGATATCTTAATCGCTTCATTTACAACGTCAGACTTTATACCTTTCTCACCTACTTTGTTACAATAAAGTGGTGGTCAATACTTTTTCATAATACGCCCATAAGGCTACATTAATCGTTGTTCGACACCTACGGTTGTACATAAACTTAACAAGTGGTACAATAAGTTCCCACCGATACCTTCGTTTATCATTTGTTCTATCGTATCCTTAAACATTCATATCGTCCTTTGATTGTCCTTCTCCGCTATGAGTGGGCATATATGTTAAGTGCTCAACTCAGATTCAACTTCTTCGTGAGTTAGTTCCAAATCTGTGGGTACTCAAGTCTCTATCTCGAATCGATAGGTTTTGGTACTACTTGTAAATATACGATTTTATGTACGATCGTGCTAACTTATCTGATCTATGAGTCATCCGAATAGACAGAGACAAAACATAATTGGTAGTCAATCCACTACTAGCCATATAGTAGTGCGACTTTTTACGACTTTGGTAAAATCATCATAAGATCTATTTCTATATCATTCTATTTTCATTCGTAGTTCTAGAGATTATACTCTTTATATGCCTTTGATACAATGCCTTTACTTATTGGTAACCTAGACATCGCTCGACAATATGGTTATATCTCATTTCATTCCTCGCTATCTAACTTTTCTCGTAAATCATAATACATCTTAATAATGCATGGTTGGCGGTATGAGAAGGATCATGAAATTCATTCTTGGTTTCATTTCTAAGCTTATTATTGCTTGAAATATATGTATATCTCTTCCTTAGACAATATAATAACGTCCAAAGGCTCCTTAGAATCCTTCAGCTCTTCATTCCTTATCTTAATTCAGATTCTATTCCCATCTTCATTCTCTTTTAGTCATATTTCACCTTGGTTGTGGAATACTACTTACATCTGCTCCTCGATCGCCCGACTATTACCGTTTCGCTTTCTTAATCTTTTCAACGAGTTTTCCTTTCTATATGGACATACCATAATTTAGACCTAATTTTATAACTTAGGCATTAGATTCTACATTAACCTTCGTTAGGTGATTATTTATCACAATTATAATCTTTACCGATTCGAGCCATCTTTTCTATCCCGTATCCAAGTTCCTTTGCTCGACTAATAGCTTCAACTTTGTGAATTGTGAAGGGTTCTTAACTTATCGATATAGAGTGATGTCCTCGCGACTTGGTATTTATACCACCGTCACCATCGAGGTAATAGATTTTGCACCGTGAAGTCGATAATCTCCTTTACATACAAATGGCTAACTTGTCGATCCATAAGTACTTTGATTGGTAAGAAGTAAGCACTCTGGTGAGTCTATCAACAATTACCAATATAGCGTGTTCTCTTTTCGATTGGGTCACCAAACGAAGTCCATCGTTATTTCATCCCATTTCCACTGGGTATTTCCAACGGCCGTAACTTTCCGTATGGACGCTGGTGTAACGCTTATCTCGCGGCAAACAAGATGTTGTTCTACTAAAGAAGCTATGTCTCGCTTCACGCCTTCCCACCAAAACTTTTCCTTCGTGTCTCGTACATCTTAGTACTATCTCGGCGAAGGTGTAGGTGTATCGCGAGCCTCACTCATTATTTCATTTTGAAGTTTTGCGCCGTCTGAACGCACATTCTTCCTTCAAACAATAAGGCGTTGTCCGACGCCTCCCGGAAGTTCTTAAATCCTCCAGCCTTACCCTTTCTGATCTTTTCTAACTTTTCCTCCATCCTTGTCTCTCGATGATCCTTTTTCTTAAATCAAATTCTTTCACTATTTCAAGTCATGAGTTGGGAAATTTGCTCAGTGCCTAAGTCATTGTGACACATAAGTTATTATTTATCTCATATTAATACATAGCCTTACTTTTATTAATCCGTGAGAATTGTGACTCTATTTTGGGGTAACTATCTTATCGGTCTTGTTACCTTAGAGAGTTCTTAATGGATCTCAATGTAAGTCAATTAATCTATAAAATTCATGATCTTATTTTAGGTCATCGACGCCTTTTCATCTTTAATTGTTTTGTCCTTTGTCGATTTACATTGTTTTCTTCTAAAGACACTATGTGCCCGAGGAATATTTTTCCTTGTTTGAGATTTACAAACAGATTGCAAAATTTTGCGCCTGGCTTCTTTAAAGTCATGAGATGCCTCTTCGATTTTCTTTATGTTCTTTCGTCCTTGAATAGATAAGAACATCATCTATGAGGATTGAGATAAAATTATCTAGGTATGTGAAACACTCGATTTTTGAGGTTCATAAATAGGGCTGGTGCATTGGTTAGTCCGAACGACGTAACTATTATCTCATAGTAACCATATTTTATTCGTAACAATTCATTTCCGTGTTTCAGATACCATTCTTCAAGACCACATAATATTACATCATAATGCCTCAAGGAGGACTTTTCATACATTACTTACGAGGGTCGGCTTCACCGAGCTAATCGATTACAGGCGCCTAGCTCTTTTACACTCAAAGCTTGACACTTTTTTCACCATATTTATAAACTCTTCCAAACTACGCTTATTTTACATATCTTAATCACACCATTTTCATCATAAACCATTATCTACATATAAGTTTTATAGGATCCTAGGATTCTAGGTCTCGAGTGACCTTCGCCTGAGTCGCATTCTCCTCGAAACTCGTTTTCCAAGCACGCTTTTTGTTTCATATTTCGATGATTATTCTCTCGAGAGCCAGGTCAAGTCGCCCCGCTTCTCTTCA
This sequence comes from Salvia rosmarinus, assembly GCA_036937905.1. NCBI lineage: Eukaryota > Viridiplantae > Streptophyta > Magnoliopsida > Lamiales > Lamiaceae > Salvia > Salvia rosmarinus. The sequence goes on along the minus strand of CM072824.1, from coordinate 29,026,326 downwards.
ATACTAGAAGTTGGTGTTACTTTTATCGTAGTATGGTTGGTTGGTAGCGGTAATTCTCCTAATCCGCGAGACGATAAGATTTTGTCCTTGCCCTTCTCGCCTCTTTCTCGTACCATTGATGGCACAGACGGGGGCGCTTGAACATCATGGTACAACCACCCTTTATACCATGCCGTAACTTGTCGGGTCTAGGACAAGTACTGTGAGGTGTCGCTTCCTACGATTATATGTATACTGAGTCTGTTGACAACTCGTAAGTCGCCAAGACTTTGAATTTTTTTTCATGGAGAAAATATTCTCGATACTTTTTGCAAAATTTTGCCAATCTGCTGCAAATGATGATACGTCAGTCAAGTACCATCCTCATTTAACACTCTATAGTTACTAGTATCCATCCGTAGGTAAAAATTTTCCCAAAACTGTTCTAAATTCATTCCTAGTTCATATCAAAAGAGCCGATACGCGTGTGAGTTATAATCTTGTAGGCCTTGGGTTAACTTCTTTTTCTTTTTCTTTTACTCGCTGCACTCGTTATTACCATCTCAGAACTATATAGTTCTAGATGAGTCCGACTTAAATTAAGCAATGGAGGGAATTTTAATAAGAAGGATCTTTTAATGAATTATACACTTTAAGACGATATAACCAGAGACTACTTGTGACATGACTCATGACACTCATCTTAATACTCATTTTACGCTTTACATTTTAGTCGATGATGTCTTTAAAGATATTTGCATAATGCTTAACAAGGTACCGATATTCTGTCAGGAAACCTCTAACGGAAAGGTTAGGCCCAAGTCACTAATCACATGAATGACACCATTTCCAAACTTCGTCTCTAAAATTATATCTACGCTCCACACGTATGTAATGATCCAAATCATCGATAGCACTTTAGGCGATTCTAGGTTCAATTCGAACTTAAGTAACACTTGCGATGGTCAAAATTCTCGATAGGTAAGGGATTTTCATTTCGATTCGCATTACCTCGAATCGGGTTCTATCGCTTCTACGCCGACTTGTGCGATGTCAAAAGCAAGACCTATGTCGAACAAGATCTTACAGTATTCCGAGAAACTTTCCTCACACCTATCCCGCCTTTTAGTTCTGCTTGTTCTGCTTCCATGCGAGGTATAGGCTTTGGTCAACGGTCTTTCCGCTTATTCAAGTAAACATCTATTTGATATGTCCTCGTCCTTTCCATCGACATCATGTTCCTTGTTATGGCCTTCGTCATTTCATTCACTTTATACTTCTCCAGTATTAGTATCGTTATGCTTTTACTAATAGCATTCATGGTTAGTTTACATCAACTTATCCTTTGATATTGATATATTTCCATAACTAAGTCTCATCTTAGAGATCGCCATGTTTCTATCACTATCATTCATTCCTAATCCAATATGAATGATTTAATTCTTTCGATATACGCCATTACTTCTTAATCTTTTATTGATTCATCATGCAATTTCGCATAAGATAAAACTTTGTCCATCGGGATGTATTATACTTTGCTTTGACGTCAAATATCTTTACTATTTTCTCGACATTCAATGATTTCTTCATTTCCATGTCGAGATACTTAATACCTCACTTTATCGATCGTCACAAAAGTATTATGGGTAATCTTTTCAATTGATTTACCTTAAAGTCCTCAATGAGAATTTCTTTCTCAGTTCTCTCGACGATTTTCTGCAAGATCTATAGAAGCTATCTTGCTTGTTAACTATTAAGTTACACGAGACAAGCTTTGTGTCATTATAACTTAGGTATTACGATTCATTTCAAAATAATGAACTGCTTTAATCCGCTTTACTTCCAAGGAATTACCTTACTTATCAAGTCATAACATTTCAAACTTATGTCATATCGTAAACTATCTAATTGTATAATCAATTTCTTCCGCTATTTTCGACTTTTGTCTGCTTTCTCGAGCATGGTATCCGAAAGTAATCTTACTTTATACTGCTCCACTTTCGTGACTAAAACCTTATCATCGCCATACGGTTTGATAGGTAGTACCTTCTCTCCATAACTTAAATTCTAAGCATCTTATTTCCATGTCTCGCCCTGAGTTATTTCCTCCATACTTAGTTCACATATTAGGATATCCTTGTCGCTCACACAATCTTGAGGATTATGATTTCAATCTCATTATCTTTGTTTAACTAAGTTTTAATTATTCTAATCGATTATGCTCAAACATAATCTCATTGGTTGAGGTATAAGCTAAAGATTTATTGTTCGAGACGCTATCATTTCCTTATATATATATTCTTTGAAAAGAATATCTCAGATGCATCTTCATTCTTTTAAACATGTCCAACCTACTAACGAGGTTTCAAGGACATCCAACTATCTTAAAGATAAGTTGTAATTGCCTCGCCATGACATAATAAGGGAAATTAATATCCCACGATATCATATACTTCTTTTACTCTGATTCAACGCTAAAGAGTATCTCACATCAAGGTGTATCATAGGAAAAATATCTCATTTCATCGAGATTTTCTTTACATCATAATTCTCGATGTCTCCCACTTTATCGGTCTCAAACTTTAGGTGATCGAGATAAGTCAACCTATTTCATGCCCGACATTTATCGCTTACTAATTCGCACTTAAGTGACAAGGTAAGTCAACTTTCATCTTACTTGATGGTTTAAAAAAAAAAAATCAAGGAGAAATTATCACAACTACCTACAAAAGGTATTGTCTCGCCCATCAAGATAACATCTTTCAATGATCTAAATCAATATGTTCCTCGGACTCGAATAATGGGCTCTAGGTCCAAGACCGTAATGACGACTCACCGAGATTTCTTTGGTCATATGGGCGGGCCGCACTGGCCACAATTATATTCTCACACATAAGGCTTTGGGTTCAAAAGGACACTTTATAAATTTTGGTTTGAAAATTTTTTCAAAAAATGAGAAACTCGAATGAATTCTCAATTGAACTAGGTCATGAGTTAAACTCAATGATGTAAATTGGGTAATGGATATAATTTGAAAACTTATATACCCGTAATAGGTCATCATCAAAGTTCTCATGTATGTCAAGGTTCTACTCAGACATTGAAGATCTTCCTTCTTAGTAACTTTCAGATTCAGATCATACTATAACACCATACTCTTTTCAAATCATAGAACTAACTTCAACTGATTCTCATGAATTCTAAAGTAGAATCAGAATTTGGTCCTTCATAAGAAATGAAGTACAGTTCATTAGAGCACGTAGGCTAAAACCATACGAAATCTGAGTTCACACGATCAAGAACTAGTCAAAACAAAATCACGCACAAAGGTAAGGAAATTTACACGCTGTCACACCAAGTCATAAACGATGCCGACACCAAGTTCATGTATGCCATCGATGCCGAGGTAGTACAGAATATTGCCGACACCGAGGTCGCATAAACCACCCCACGATATGTCAAAGGCGGTGTTATAATCGCCGATTCAAGTCGATAACACGACATGCCGAGGTCGAACAATTTCAGATAAATCTTTCACTTTTCTTCACTCAAGATGGAATGAAGTTCTCAAATCCATCACTAATCTTGTTCTTGTAATTGAAGGAAATTTACTTCTTATGTTCTTCGTAGAAAGTGATCATGCTTCTAAAAAAATCTATGTTCTCGCTGAGCTAGCATATTCATCATCATAATCAACTTTGAGGTTTGAAATAAAACTTCAAATATTCATAATGTAGCTCATTTGTACGCATGTATTTCGTTAAATTTAAAGAATTCAACATATCATATTTGACAATTCAATGTCCAATCTCAATCATTTTAAAACATGAATAATCATAACTTTGTTCATAATAATGAACCCTTATTAAATTCCGTGAATTCAAACATTTCATCTTCGCATATCGTACAAAACTTTCTCATATCATTGTCATCATCTTTTATATCTTCCTTCTTTTCATAACTTTCTTAACAAATCATTTGTCATAACATTCATTCTCAACCTTCTCATAGCTTTCATTTCGCTTGATAAAATTTTGTTTCACTTTCAAACTTTTCGCTTTCAACTCGAGAAAATAATTTCATAAATATTCATCCGCCAAAGCTAATTTTCAAAACTTTGGAAAAGAGTCATTTACCTTATTTCGTCGAGCTTGATGATGGAGTGTTGAGCATTGTCATCGATCTCTAAAAGTCTAATGACTCAATCTAGACTTAACCTTAAAGGAAATTTTGTTCAAGAGCGAACCGCCTCGATACCATCATTACATGTCCCCACAATCCTAAATACTGATTAGAGGGACTATAATCAGAACATGAATGAACAACATGGAGACTCTCTTTAATAAAAGTATAATACATATGTCATTTATATTTTGGACTATATTACACAATTTGGGGTTCTTGCAATGAAGACATGTGATATGTACATATGACGATGTACTATCAAGGTATAAACTTTTCAAATGACAATACCCTAATGCTCAACACCGCCCATCCATCATCCGCTCAACCCGCACATTTAAAAACAACATGTGTATCGAGTACAAGAATGCACTCTCGACTCATGCCAAAACATTTTATCATTCAAGATTACACCGCCACATCATGGTAAGATACAAGGGTTTTAGTTGAAATGCCTTGTGCTTACTAAAGCATTTTATCAGCTCATAAAATCATCGCCGCCGTGCATTTTCCGTGTGTATGATCCATATCCCTTAACATCCTTTCGCCATATCATCATAGTCGAACGTCGTGAATGAGGCCTCCTCACGACGCCGACCGCCGTGAATTGTCCTTACAGACACAAATACCTTAGGTGTACACGCTAATCCTAGCTGTATTGTCCTTCCCAAGACAGATCCGATATCGATTTTCATTCATGTTGCACCCAACAACATTCATAACATTTCATAACATCTCATAATATCTCATGGATAGATACATACACAAAACATAAACATTTTGGTGTAATCTTGTAAACATTTTATCAATCAGCTGAAATAAGCATCGAAATAAATATTTCGTAAGCATTTTATTTTGAGTAGTAAAGCCCACCGGACCTGAGATCGCTTTAATCCCATTTCTCGACCGTAAGTCCTAGCTTTAGCCTATCTATTCTCGCCTCGAGGTTTTGGAGTCGAAAATCCATTGGGTCTTAGAACCCATATTTTATTTTAGTGTATATCATGGTATGATATACACTCAATCGACCACGTAGAAGACTCTAGTCAAATATTTCACGTTAAGGTATGCTGCGTGAAAATATCGTATCATGATGTTTTATCATAATTGCATATCTTATAATGTTTCATCGCACTTTGCATACAACATAATGAATGCATCGATTAATAGCGTGTTAGTCACATAAGGCATACTTCACATAGGGTTTCAATACTTAGTCAAATTTCAAGTGTTTAATTTCAGCAAAACAGCTTGAAACAACTCCAGTGACGACTTTGACGCACCCATAACTCTCGATTCAGAATACGTATGGTCGCACAAAGATACATTCTGGAAACCCTAAACATGTACTACAAGTTCTAAGAAGGCATTAAACCAAAAGAGTCGTGGTTCTGAAGATATAGGTCTCAAAGTGGGCAACTCAAACTGACTTATACTTAGAAAATTTTTCAGAATTTTCAGTTTTAGCTTAACGACGAGGGTTTTGCGAGACTCAGTAACTTTTGACTCGCAATGCCAAAATGGCTGCAGGATACCAATTTAGAAACCTTGTAACAAGTAATACATATGTCATGAAGACCATACTGGAAAATATCTAACTCATCGAGAAATATATAAGTCCAAAGTTGACTAGTTGGAAATGGACAGTTTCCAGTAGGTGACTTTGGGTCGATGAAAGGTATACCTATAAAACTTGGTTTGGGATCAAACTTTCCAGATCATAACTAGACATGGTGAGGAACATTTATTATGAAGAAACCCAAGTCCAAATCGGACTACAAATGGCTTGAACATCTCACGTAAAAGTCATACTCGAACAGCCTATTAACATAGAAATTTTCTAAGGCAGTTTGTCCAAAAAGGCTTACTGAAATGCATCAACTTTAAAATTCACTGTGAGTTCATTATAAGGAATCTGGAAATTCAACCGATCATATTGAAAATCCACTTAAGTCTAGTTTAATCCAGAAAAGCCTCACCAATGATTCACAACAAATTGGGAGATAAAATATTTTACCACAAGCTATCACTCCCGTGACAATTTTGTGCAGTTAGCTTGTAAAATCTGGAATAAATAGTAAAGATTTTTAGAAAATTCTGAAAATTTACAGGAATCTTCTAGACATGCGGAATTATGTTTCTGCCAAATTTTAGAGTTTTATCATTAGCCAAACTTAAAACGAAAGCCACGCACTATGGGTGATAAACACGGCGATTTCGCAGATTTGTGCAGTGTTTTTGATAAATACAATTAAAATAGCAAATCAACTTGGATGGACTTGAAATTTTACAGAGGAATACTAGACACATATAATTTCAATATATCAAAAATTCAAAATCATCGGACCACTGAAACTTAGTCAAATAAATTCGTGAAGTTGCTATTCGTCCAGGAAATCAACATGCAATGATCAAAAGTATGGAATCTACCTATTAAATCAACATGCAATCACTTTCAAGCATAGACCCAACACATTCAAGCATATTGATGAACATGCATGTGATATCTTGATCATCCCTAGGATCTAAGGAGATGGTATCTACCTTAGCCACGAAATCGAGAGGGATGAAGAGGAAGGGATGGCTGTCCATCTTGAGCTATGAGCTTATGTCAACTTTTTTTTGAATGGTGGAGTGGCTGATCTTGGAGCTGTTCTTGGAGGGGATGGACGAAATGGGGAAGAAGATGATTGAAATCTGATTTTGGGGTGAGAGAGGTAGGGATGTGTGGGTGCTTATGGGTGACAATTGTCACCCTTAATACATGTAGTTGACACCTACACACACTTCTACCTACACACCACACACATGCACGAAAATTACATATATATGTATATATATATATATATATCAGATTTTAATAGTGTAGTTAGGATATAATTAATCCAATGTCACTTAGATACATGTAATAGATAAATCAACAAATAAGTGTTAGTATATATGTGTATATAGCTCTCGCTATTACACTATGCCAAAGGGTCCAAATTTTATTTTCCATGCCAAACATTGATATATGTTATGACATATAGTTTAGATGATAAATGATATCATAGGATAAATTAATGACATCATTTTATGCGATTAAAAATCGAGTTCGAAAATTAGGTTTTCGAACGCTTGAAAATTGGTAACTATCGAATCTTGATAATCTAGCATTGATTTAATGCTAAATCATACTGTAATTACATATACCAATCATAGGAAATTAATTCCTATAATTTCTTGATCGATTAAAACGCTGCTTCATCTCAAAACGTTAACGCTTGTAAACGCTGCAAAACGCTCATTATCGACTCATCTTGAAATGGTCGCATCACTTTATTACATTATTCCATCAATAATGGAATTTAATTCTAAGCTTAATTGCTTAGAAAATATCATGAATTTTAACCATCGATACACCATCGACGTTAAAATAGTACCGCCGATATACTTCATATACTTTTATTTCTTAATTCACAATTCTCATGAATATAAAATAGGATTTCATTCCTTCGTAATTAATCAAGTCATTATTCGATATCATTCTCGATTGAATATCTCAATAAAGCTTTGATTTACGGCTTTTAAACACCGCAATTAGCATTTAATTCGCGGCATTACAGAGAACTCTTTCAAAGACACAACACCTATAGTGCACATCCGATCCTTGCACTCGGCACGTGATTCGAATTCTCAATCATCCTTGCAAGTTCTAGCAAAGGATACGACCGAAATCTCATAAGTTGGGAGCGACCCAACAAATTATTCACTTTCATAGTCATCGACCAACAACTTGACAGGATCCATACATAAAACATAAACACTTTGGGTGTAATCATCTCATCATCATTTCTCAACGTAGCGTTGAAAATAAATACTTTTCATTTCAAGAAAGCATAATAAATAAAATGCTGAGTAAAGCCCACCTGCACGTAGCTTTTCAACAAGACTTTCTTCTAACGCCAACGACCAAATCGCTGCTCCACCTTTACATAAGAAACTAATTTAGTACGTCGGTCACGCTTTCTAAAACGTCCAAGTCTAAAAGATTCGATAATCTTCTAACATACTTCGATCCTTTATCCCACTTAGTACGCCTTATACATCTTAGTGTAGCTATTCAACGAAATTCATATTTCGACTAGACGCATAACATAATGTTGTTCACACATTAACGTATTTTATTCGCTTGCACTCTAATCAAGTCATTTGACTTCCAAAATCATATATACCGATTTTTAATCGATTTCAATCATGTTCTCATAAATCTCAATTTTCACGTTAATCAACCATCATGCTCAATAATACACATAAGTATGATCTAACTTGATCATAACACTTCACTTTTCAACCTTACGTCATTTAATAACTTGTTTCGACGTAAACATAATATACCTTGTTTTAAAAATCACATGAATTCATATAAAACATATTTTTAGAACATAATATGTGATTATACTTGATAAAATAAATTTTGAACTTTAATTTCAAACTATATAGCTTTCCCCTCTTGGTTTATTTTTCAAAACTTGCACATAAATTTTCATAAATTCACATATCATACTATATTATCATAGGATCAATAATATGTAATATTATTAACCATAGAAAAAATTGTACATCATAATTCTTTTTCTTATGATTCTCGAAAATTTGTATATAGTTCTCAAACATTTTTCAACAATTCTAATCAATTTACACAACATGAAATCATCATCACATATCATTAATATGTCATAATTTCCAACATACACAACTTGTACATCAATTATTCCTTAGACTATAGTTTTCGAAAATATGACCTATGTACAAAATAATTTCTTTAATCCCAATAAATTCATATAACCTTATATTATGAATCTACATCATTAATATGATATAATATCATTCAACCATGAATCATATATCAACATATCACATCATTATTATTTTCGAAATTTCCATGTACTATAGTCTAATGTTTTCCAAAATTTCCACATAAAATCATACAAGTTTAAACCTTAACAACTATCATTAATTCATGCTCAAAACAACAATTAACAATCATTTCCATCAACATATGAACACTCTAAGTTTTCGGTCACAACATAACTTTTTATAACATGCTTAACTTTGTAGTATTTTCATAGTATATGCTTAGAAACATCATATAAACATAATTTCTACACAACTTATCATATGAACATTATTTCCTAAAATTTCATCGTAAATAACATAAGCTCATATCATAAGATTTAATGGATGAAAATCGAAAATTCTAGCATGTATACGAAGCTCGTAACGTTTCTAACCTTTTAATCGGAGTCGATTATCGACGGCAACGTTTTTCATCTAAGATTTGGGAAAGAATGTGATGTACTTTCTTTCAAAATTTTCTTGCAATTTTCAAACTAAGGGAAACAATGAGAGAGAAATGTAGTTCTACTACATTATATGTTTTAGCCACTTGTGTACTAAAGAGCTCACAAAATTGAAAACATTACACCTTGTAACTTGTTTCCACTTTTTCGTCCACTTGCTATTAGTTAAGGACAAGGTTTTAATTCTTCATACTTTAATATAATCATACCTTATCACATTATATTTTATTACAAAAAATCTTTTTCCTTTTACTACCTAAAGCTCACGGCACCTTCTAAAAAGGTGAAAGAAATTTTTGTTTCTTTTGATAATATAATATATCTTTAATTCATTACTTATCCTTATCAACTTTCATTATTAATCCTTAAATGCATCATATCCTAGTTGCTTTCTTTTGTCATGATTCACGACAATTTCAAGTTGTAGTGGTTTGAAATTATATTGTCAAGTTGTAGTGGTTTGAAATTAGTCATGATTCACGACAACTTCGTTGTTATTAGTCATGATTCACGATAATATAGTTGTCATGTAAAGTGTATAATTTTATATACGCCATTATCAAAGAGCCAAATTTTCTTCTTTCCTTATTCCTTTTTCAACAATTTCGCTACCTCATTATATAAGGATGATATTTTATTTTCTTACACTATAATACAAGTTAATTAACCCATCATTATCATTGCATTTACATATCACTATCATAGCTTTAAATTTTTCTTCTTTCTTCATTAGTTTGTCAAACATTTCGCTATATTGGACAAAATGATTCCACTTGCACAACTCATTTATTTAACCATATCTTATCTCTTAAAAATATCATACCAACATAATTATAACATATCATGATCAAAAGCATGACATTTTTATTCACTTTATACCAAACTTCAAAGTTTTCAAGACGTATATATATATATATATGCTACATATTTTATTTTCCTCCAATTAATAAATGCATGACATAATATATGTTCTGTATGATAAATTAAATCATAGAAAAATTATAAGAATAATCTTATGTCACAAACTTCACATTTTCGATCACTATTTAAAATAGAACAATTTATCCAATAATTGTCCCTTAATTCTCTAAGATTATTTTAATGATGCATTATATAAAAATAATGCTCTTATTTCATAAAATAATCATAGGAATTTGAATATTATAATTCCATGATCGTTAGACTAAGTTTCCGATTCATCTCTAAACGCCGACTTTCTAATCGCCTCAATACGATATTAATCGAATTGTCTCTAAAATATTCATAATAAAACCAGAGCCACTTTATTCATTCCTTTGATAATAAGGAATTTAAATTCTAAGCTCATTACTTAGAAAATATCGTAAGACTAACTATCTAATTTAATCGACGTTAGAATAATATTTCAATAAAATATATATATATATATATATATTTTTAATTCACTAATCATTAGTGAATGTGATATAATAATACTTTATCGTATAGTCGAAATCAAGCTCGATAATTCACTATTTCAATTGTCAAGAAAACCCTACTACGATTTTTATTATCGCACTTAGCTTTAAACTTCCTGATATTACAACTTTAGTAGAATGCATAGCCCAAACTCAAAACCTAAAGGGTCCAGAATAAAAGGGTCTGCTGACCACCAATCTACGGCCGTGAGGCGCGACGGCGGCAAATGTTCGGTTAAATTGTCGGCCCCGCTGCTGTTCGTCCCGTCCCTTTAGAAACCCAAGTTCTATGCTATGCTATGCTATGCTATCTACTAAAAGACGAATCAAAACAAGAAAAGGACAAAATTGAAAATGGGGCTGCCGAGGAGGGGGTGATCGGGGCGGTGGTGGCAAGAGCAATGGCGCCACGAGCCTCCCTGCCTCGATCCCCACTCCTCCAACGCCCGCAGCAGCATTCTGAGCTGCTCGGCTCATCCGTAAACACCGAGAGACGAAGGAAATGAACGTTGAAAATGAAGGCCTTAGCCCTCATTTATAGGAAAGAGGTAAATACGCATCATTCATGAAGTCGCCTTTTTCAAAACGCAAAACGACACAACTTTGCAAACGGACTCCAAATTTAGCAAACTTGGTACCCATGGACTCAAAATAAAATACCTGACACAACAACTATAAACAAGATATGCTTTAAAGGACCCATGAAAATTCGTTTATCGATAACTTCACCGAGAGCCAAACCTTCGGGTAGTCGAAACCCGTGATACTTAGTGTCTATCAATTTGTCATAAGACACTCTTCACAACGCTGAGGTTTCGTGACGGCGATCACCAAATAAAAAGTCAACCTTTAACCTTTCTCGAAAACTCGCCATGCAAACTCGAAGCTTGACGGACGGGTATTACATCCTCCTCCTTAGAAAAATTTCGCCCGAAATTTCAAACACGTATGAAACAACTGTGGTATCGAGCACCGAACTTGTCTTCCAACTCCCACGTAGCTTCCTCCTCGCCATGGTGATTCCACAATACCTTCACCAATGGAATCGCTTGTTCCTCAACTCGACTTCGCCCCAGATAGCCACTGGTCTTTCCTCAGAACTCAAACCCCGAGCAAGATTACCTAATTGTGCTTGATCACGTGTTTCGGGTCGCACGCATTTTCTCAACCGAGAAACATGAAACACGTCGTGAACATCTCCGATGCTAGGCGGCAACGCTAACCTATAGGAACGGGGCCTATCATCTCGAGAACTTCAAAAGGTCCAACGAACCTCGATCGTAACTTACCTCGTTTCCCAAATCGAACGACTCCTCTCGCCCGGGAAACCTTAAGGAAGACGCGATCTCCGACCATGAACTGAAGATCCGCACGATGCTTGTCTCGCATAGGACTTCAGATATCCCGAGCTTCTTGATCCTCTCGCTGATCTCGATCGATAACCTCGACCGCCTCGCGAACCATCTCGGTCCTAACATCTTCCTCTCGCCCACTTCGTCCCAATAAAGTGGCGATCGACACTTCCTTCCGCATAACACTTCATAGGAGCCATTCCTATGGTGGCCCGATAACTGCTTTTATAGCCAAACTCACCAATGGTATTATCTCTTCCCAATTTCCTCCTCCGCTTTACCACGATCGTCAGCAGATATCCTCCAAGACCGAATCGTTTTTTCGACCGACCGTCCGTCTCGAGGATGGAAGGTTGTATTGAGATTCAGCAGGTCCCCACGGCTTCATGCACTCCTCCAAACCTCGACGTGAACCTCGGTCACGATCCGACGAATCGATATCGGCACACTACGATCTCTCTAACGTAAAGTCGAGCAAGCTTATCTAACACGTACGCTATCCGAATCGGTAAGAAATGAGCTGATTTCGCTACCATCGACGATAACCCATATAGCAGTTGTTTCACACCGACCTTGGAAAACTCACCACAAAATCTATATCGATATGCTCCCATTTCCACTTTGGGATTGGTAAGGTTGCAACAATCCCGACGGATGTTGGTGCACGCTTCCACTTGTCGACAAGCCAAACAACGCTCCACAAACGCGCTACATCATTTTTCATCCCTTCCCACCAAAAGTTCCTCTTAAGGTCTCTCGACATTTTAGTGCTTCCTGGATGAGTCAGATATGGTGCCTCACGAGCGCCACTCATGATCTTATCTCTCAATTCCCTATCGAGGGCACACATAACCTTCCTGAGTAATAGCGCGTGTCCTTCGCCCGATGGCGACACACTAGGTTGAATAAAACCTAGATCCAACAACACTTGCAACCGCGCTTTCGGCCTTGCAATTCTTTAGGTGCCATTCTATATGGTGCCTTTGACATCGTGTTGCCCGGTTCCGCATCAATAGTGAATTCCACTGCTCATCAAAGCAAGCCAAGTCCTCGAAACACATCCGGATATTCACACACCACTGGCTCCTCTTGCAACTGTTGCACTCTTCAACGTGCTCACAAACTTACCAAGAAGTTTGACAGCTTCCTCCGATCATCCTCACCGCCTTCAATGCGGAGATCATCGGCACGCAAACACCCATTTTATACCGTGGAAGCAAACTTCCACCCTTCGTCGCTCGAATGCAACTTCTCTCGAGACAACGATAGTTGTCCTGCACTTTTCCAACCAATCCATGCTAAAGATAACATCAAATCTTCCATTCACGACATGCAAATTGACAAGGACCTTCTCGCTCACGTATTTCTACCTCCGGTTCGGCATATCTATTTTGCCTTTAGCACTTCTCGATGGGATGCTAATTTGTGGTACTCTATGATTCCTCGTACCAAACCCAACCTCTCACACGCGATTCTCGAAATGAAAGAATGTGAGGCTCTCAGATCAAACAAAGCGAAAACGGTATATCACCATATGAATTATACCGTAAGATTTCCGGAGCTTGTGCTCGCCGATTCAAGCTTCAGCGCACACCGGCTTGATGCGGTGGCCTTTGGTTTGCTAGCCTCTGATGACCTCCTCCCGCGGGTTCATCCTCGACGAGCCTCGGTTCTGCCCGCAGAGCCGGATGTCGCCTCACCGTGGCCGCACCGCCGCCCTCCTATCGCTGGACAATCTCGAGCGTAATGTCCGATTTCCTACAACGGTAACACTCGACGTTACTCGCCTCGCACTCGCCAAGTGATTCCTCCGCATTTATGGCACCAAGTTTTTCCACACCGTCCCCCACCGCCGCACGGGTTGGAAATTCCTTCCCAAGGTTGCCTTTCTCTCTTCTCAATACCTGATTCCTCGGAATCACCGGACCGCCTGCTCTTCTCGAACACCTAATTGCTTCTCCTCGATCTTCCCACTTCTCTCGCCTTCCTCCGTCACCGGGTTGTTCGGGTGCCATTGTTTTCCTCGGGCAACATTGACTCAATGTTTAAGGTCCGGTTTAAGGACCGCATACGCCGATCTCCCGATTGACGAGCGAAATTTCGATCTCTGCCTGAGTCCTCTCTCGAACCTCGTCCGCCTCTAGCACCCAAGGCCGACCAGGCACGTGCGTAACGTGACAGACGGTTGAACGAGCGATCGCACTCGGTGACCATCCTTCTCCTGAAGAAGATTCCAACTCGTTTGCCTTCCTCCTGTAAACGCCGTACACGCATTTTCCATGAGTTCTTCCTCGAAATCTTCCCACGATACCTTCCCCATCGCCCCGGTGTTGGGGTTCTCTCACGGACTCCCACCGTAAATCAGCCTCATTGGTTAGTCGAAGATCGCGGTACCGCTCGCTTCTTCAACCGATGTATTCAAGATCCTTTCGTGGATCGATCTAGTTCTCAACGGCGATCGGTTCGCCGAGACCGTCGAATGTAGGAGGATTCTCTGCGAAACTCTCGATCGCACGCCGCTGAACCAAAGGTGGTTCTCAGCTTCTTCCATGTTATTGTTCCTCCGATTCCTTGTTCTCAAGATTTTGCACCGACGCTGAAACATTAGAAACACGTCGATAGATAACCGTGTATCATCGCATAACATATATCATCACCCATAATCACATTTCATCACATATGTCATATATCACGATCACATATAATCATGCAACTGTCAACACATCATCGCTATGCATCCCACATAACATCATCACTTATCATCACAACATAGCTCATATCACATACAAGCATAAAACATAAACATCCTATCATAGACAAATGTTAGTATCAAGATATCCAAGTGTCCATGAAGGATCACAAATACATAATCATAGGTATGTCACCAAAAGGTCGACATGAGCCAAAGAACTCGACCCGCCATCACAAAGATGTCGCCTGCCTGCGATGCGATAACAGACTCGCGATCACACCGCACACACCGACTACCTAGATATCCGCCCTCCATGTCCATCTCCTACTCTCCGCTCACGCTATCTCGTCCATTCGCCTTCTTCCTCTCTCTCCCTTCCTATCGTGGCTCTGACTCGGGCTGGCCGATGAAATGATCCCGCATGGTAGCAAGCCTCGCGTGAGTATGATCCTATCCAAGATGTGATATGATCGCCTGAGTCTCCGGTGAATATTTTTCCTAGGTTCCAGTCTCTCACGCTTGCCCTTCCTCTACGTGCTCGACCCCATCTGAGTCATCCACTATTCGGATCACCAGATCCTCTGAGTCCTCACTGTCCTCCTCGTCCTCCTCCGGGTCTTCCTTCTCCTCAGAATCTCCTTCCCGAGATGCCAACCTGATACTGGATGGTGGCACTGTGATTCGATCCCGGCCTCTTCTCTCGCCTAGACGGGTGGATCATCTCTCACCGGAGGTCCTGCTCAAATCATTCCGGTCCTCCGAAAGGTGGCGGTCAGATGGAGGTGTAATGATCCGGCGATCCTAATAAATCGGCGATCGTCTCGAGCGATGGCTACTCTCCCAATGGCTCTTCAGAACATCATCCCTTTCATCTATCTCGATCAGCCTCAACATGCCTTGCTATCACATCCGCCTCGTAAGGTATGCTCGATGATCGGTCCATCGCCTCCACACTCGAGCAAATAACTCAAGAAATACAAGGTAAGATGTCCGTGACAGATCCCGACGGAATATTACGCACTCCATACCTTCGCCCATGGTCGCCAACTCGCTCGGTAGCCTCTCTCATCCTAGTAGGCCTCGCACTCGGATACTTTCCATCCGCCTCAATCTTCCTCCATAAACCAACAAATCTTCCCAAAACACTCCCAACGGCTTATGGACATTCCCGGTACATTCTCTAACTTACGGATATGCCGATCCATCATGTAGATCTTAACCAACGCTGTTTTGGGCCATCAATATCCATAAACCTACATGTTAGTTCATCATAAAACAACAACAAATATTCACGCTCCTTTTCTCGTCCCAAATATCTCGACAATCATGTCTCGCATATATTCACCTTCAACACATATCAACATAGATATGGACATTCATAACAAAATCACGTAAGCAAATACAGGATTCACTTACAAGCACTCGTTTATCAAAATAAACTAGATTTCAATCAAAAACATATTCCTATGTAAACACATAGATTCACATCATTTATCCGTGATCATATCAATCACGTCACATCATACCATATCAATTATTTTCATATCACAGCCACACAGGCTCTTTCATCCCATCGACAATCACTTCCATATCCACATCATCGTCCAACCACATCTCATCAACATCACGTAAACTCTTACCAGGCCAAAGCACATGAAACCGAGATCACATCAAGCTCACATAACCACATAAAGCATAAGCAAATAAACACATACCTCATCCCTTTTTAAAGAAGCGTCCGACGCGAAATGAGGGTAGTCAGTACTGATAAACAGCTTAGAAGAACCATTCTAAACACTCAATTTCAAGAACATACGGATATAAAGCGAATGAACTGCATAATATCGTAAATTTTTTGATACCCAATGCCGTGAAAATTGCTTGATACTAAGCTATCACGTCCCAATTCTCGAGGGAAGGCACGGATACCGAGGTGTGATTAAAGCGGGGTTAAGCAGTAGAAGGGGATACATAAAGCATACATAATAAGAAGATACGATAATAAAATCGAAAAGATCTCCTCTATAACTAGGACATATCCTCGGGGAGGGTAAGCAAATAATCCACCAATGTAATTATATCGACATCATAACTTCAATGATCGTGAACTTGATCAATAATAGTAATGCAGAAGCGAAAAGCATTACAACCTCGCTGACTAGACCGTCAATCACATAGCATGCTCTTGTCGGACTCACAAAGAAAATATCATAATAGCAAATCTTGTTCCCAATCGTAGAGCAAAATAAAGGGACAATAATACATCAACAATGTAATATGAAAATATAACACAACATCGCGAAAGCATAGACGAAGAACCCAACTCAACCCCTCGCCGCCTGTCCAAAATTCTCCTCCATCCGGTGAAAAACATTTGAAAAGAGTTTGGGTGAGTACTAGCGCACTCACCCGGGTTTTATCATAAATTAAAATTCACGATGCCGTTCGAGAGCACTTACCTTAGAAGATTTTAAAACGAAATCACTTCTAAGTAAGCAAAACATATTTTCGCTTTTCGATACCGATCCGTTATTACCGTTAGTCCCATCATAGATCAATCGTAACAACGGCTCTGAATGTATCCACCATCACATCTCTTGGCAAGTAACAAAATATATTTTTCGTTTTCGACACCGATCCATATTATCATAGTCCCATCATAGATCCACGTAACAACGGCTCGAATGTATCCACCATCACATCTCTCGCCCGAACATATCCACCAAATTTATAATATCTCAACCGAACATATCCAGCCCAACGCCTGAACGATCCAAATGGCTAACTCGTGGACTTCAGGTCAAACCCGTAAGAACCATAACCACCTCATTATCATTTCCGTGTGGACTTTCTGGTTCATCCTCTCGTAACCATAACCGCATGTTCGGGTCTATCCTTACGATCAATACTCAAGATGGTGATCAACCCATCAATAGAGATCCGTGCACAATCACGAAAGAACCATATCTCTGATCGTAGAACAAGAATAACTTCATTAAAACATTTTACAAAGGCACATGTTTATTTTTGAAATATCGAGTAAATAACTCAAAATAAGCATATATAACCCAACCCGAATGTATTTAAAACGTTAAACGTGAGATATCCATGCATCCAACGACTTCACCGATCGACCGGTAGGTACCGTAACAAGACGAAATAACTTTTGAGGTCACATCCCACAAAGCAAAGCAACAACATGATTCAAATGAAGATCGAAGCAAAACGGGGGTTTTTGACTTTATGAACCCACATTTGGCACTCTACGGGTTTTCAAATCAACTCGATGCGCATGGATATATATTCAGGCATCAAGACCTATAATAGGGTACCTTCAAAATATGTATGCATGCAAGTTGAAACAAATCTTAGCAAAGAAGAAGCTTCAAAATCGATGCCTATCCTCGCATCTAGACAAACCATCCAAAATCGATGCATGAAAATGGAAACATAAGCAATATGCATGACGATGAACATGGATGACAAACTATGTTGAAATGGATAACCCTGCATGTACTTCCTTTAGAAAACTCAAGCGACTAAAACATCCCGACATGCGTAAACGTGAAAATGTAAAAATGTAATCAAGACTTTAGTATAATGCATAGCTCTAACTCAAACCTAAAGGGCTCAGAATAAAAGATGGCCCGACCACCACCAATAGCGGCCAAGAGGCTGACGGCGGCGGGGCGGTTCGCCAAATCGCCGACCTCCGACCGCTTTCTTTGTCCCCGTCCTTTAGAAACCGAGTTCTATGCTATGCTATGCTATGCTATCTACTAAAGAGACGGAATCAAAACAAGAAAAGGACAAAATGGAAAATGGGCTTCCGAGGAGGGGTCGATCGGCGGTGGGTGGCCAGCCAAGCAATGGCGCCGCCGCCGAGCCTCCCCGCCGATCCCCACTCCTCCAACGCCGCACAGCACTGAGCTGCCGGCTCGTCCGTAAACACCGAGAGACGAAGGAAATGAACGTTGAAAATGAAGGCCTTAGCCCTCTATTTATAGGAAAGCAGGCTATGCAAATGTCATAGCTGCCCTTTTCAAAACGCAAAAGCGACACAACTTTGCCTAGGATCAAGATCCAGACGATGCTTGTCCGTATAGGACTTCGCCATCTTGAGCTTCCTTGATCCTCCGCTGATCCGATCGATAACCTCGACCGTCTGCTGAACCATCTCGTCCTAACATCTTCCTCTCGCCTTAACATATCCAACAAATTTCACAATATCTCGGCCCAAACATATCCAACAACCCATGCCCTAACATATCTAGTCGGCTAACCTGGTGTGGACTTGTGGGTCAAACTCGCCGTAACCATAACCGCCTCATTATCATTTTTGTGGACTTCCGGTTCATCCTCGTAACCATAACCACGTGTTCTGGGTCTATCCTCACGATCAATACTCAAGATGGTGATCAACCCACCGGTCAGAGATCCGCACAATCACAAAAGAATCATATCTCGATCGTAGAACAAGAATAACTTCATTAAAACATTTTACTACGCACATGTTTTATTTTTGAAATATCGAGTAAATAACTCAAAATAAGCATATATAACCTAACCTGAACAGACGAATGTATTTAAAACGTTAACCGGGAGATATCCATAGATCCAACGACTTCATCGATCGACCGGTAGGTACCTGGTAACAAGACGGAACAAATTTTTGGGTCACATCCCACAAAGCAAAGCAACAATGTGATCCAAACGAAGATAGAAACAAAACGGGGGTTTTCGACTTTCTGAACCCACATTTGCACTCTCCGGTTTTCAAATCAACTCGATGCAGAGGATATATATTCGTGGCATCAAGACCTATAATAGGGTACCTTCAAAATATGCATGCATGCAAGTCGACACAAATCTTAGCAAATAAGAAGCTTCAAAATCGATGCCTATCCTAAGATCTAGGATAAACCATCGAAAATCGATGCATGAAAATGGAAACATAAGCAATATGCATGACAAGGAACATGGAATGAAAATTATGTTGAAAATGGATAATCCGCATATACTTCCTTTAGAAAACTCAAGCGACCTGAAACATCCCGACATGCGTAAACGCTAAAAAAAAAAATTAAATCGGACTTTAGTAGAATGTATAGCCCAAACTCAAAACCCAAAGAGCTCAGAATCAGCAGGGTCTGCTGACCACCAATCGGCGGCCAAGAAGGGCGATGCGGTGGCCTTGGGCGGCGGCGGTTACGCAAATCGTCGCCTCCCACTGCTTTTTTCGTCCCGTCCCTTTAAAACCCAAGTTCTATGTTACGCTATCTACTAAAAGGCCGGAATCAAAACAAGAAAAGGACAAAATTGAAAACGGGTCACGGGAGGGTCGACGACGGTGGTGGCAGCAGCGAAATGGCGCCACCGCCGAGCCTCCTCACCGATCCCCACTTCTCCAAAGGCTTCCACAACAGATTTGAGTTGCTCGACTCGTCCGTAAACGCAGAGACGAAGGAAATGAACGCTGAAAACGAAGGTTCTAGCACCGATAAACGAGTTTTTACCCGCTTATTGTTGATATATTTAGATGATTCTAGATCTATTAAGTGCTTATAGAGTCGATCTTTATGCTTTTAGCTATTTTTGGAAGATAACGCTTGGGGTTTCTCTTTGTTGTTTTGTAGGCTTTTCAGTGATAATCGATGCACGCAAAGATGAAACCAAAGATGATGAAATGGATATGAAAATATGGACGTGAAAAGTTTACAATGTTGAAGATTATCTCGATTGACCTATAGGCGCAAACGGATTGCACCGAGTTCGGACGCGAGAGAACGGAGCGAAACAACGAAGTCGCAGGCGAGCTACGACAGAGCTCGCGTCATGAAAATCGTCCGTAACGCCCGTAAGTCATGATCGAGTGATCGCCACTTTTCTCACACGCAAAACGACAGTATAAGGTAAGTCGAGTATCGTATCCACATGGATTGCAACCGAAACACGTGTTTCTAACTCTAATCCTTCATCATTATCCAAGCAACATAATATGGTTTGAATGTTTACGGCTTGATAATTAAATCCAAAGCAAAGGTAACAACTTGAAAATAAACAAAGGCAATAAATAATCAAAGATGAATATAAGAGAAAGATTAACCCTAGGGATGCACTAATCCTATCCACAACGATGTTTATCCCGCTTATTATTAACCGCTTTAATCCAGACAAGATGGAAGATCACATATGTAACAACAACTTCGACATTTACAATCAGATAGCTTGATTACTAATTTTCCCTATTATCGTTATTCGCCTCAGAGGAAAATAAGCAACTCTAAAAGGATCACAAAGAATATGCTTCCTACGAATAGTCCTATCTCGCCACGACTCGCGCTTATCCGTATCACGCATTCAAGATCGATCGACAATTAAAAGCCACGCATTAATCGGCAACTATGATATGCATCAAGATTGATCGAAATCAACACATATAATTAAGCACCAAGAATCATGAATCAATGCTGAAGGTAAACATAGCAGAATCACAACATATAGGATAGAATCATGCAAACCCTAGATTAGAACAAAATTTAGCTGACATAAGTAACGTAAATAAAATACGTAAATAATCATAAAATAGAAATTAAATTGATAAAACCCGTAGGAAGCGCCGAAGAACAATGGTTGTTCAGATCCAAACCCAACGGAAAACGGAAAACGATGGAATTTGTTCGACAAAAGCGTTCCCGTCGCCGACAATGCATAGAACTAACGAGAACAATGAAAACTAAAGCTAGAATGAATCTAAATCAAAGCTAGAGTGTAAAAGAAGGAAAATAATGAAAACTGGACAAAACGTAAAATAGGTCCGGGAAGGTTAGGGCGCGAGGCGGTTTATTTATAGATTTAGGGTGAAACCCCTACTTTGAGTTCGCCATGCCTCGCGTCGGGCTCGCTGGTCGCGAGCTCGGTCGCGAGGGAACATCCTCGCTCACCGCCCTTCGAATCTCGGCGGGCGTCGTCCATACCGCTCTCGGCCACACCTCGCGATCGCCAGCGTGGTCGCGCCGCATGGAAAATCGCCGCGGCACGCCCGCGCTCACCGAGTGCTCGCTGCATGGCCTTCGCCTCACGCTTGTTAGCGTTTAACGCTGCCGACCCAGCGTCGCCAGGGCGGTCGCCAGACATCTCTTTCACGCGCATGCGCCACGCGCGTGGTGATGGCTATGCCCGCTAGCGGTCGCGGGCGGTCGCTAGGCCCTCATTTCGCCTCGCTCGCTCGTCCTTGTTCCATGCTTCGGTTTTCAACTTATAAGCCTACAAAACACGAAACGGAACCTAAGAGCAAGATCTTCCAAAAATATGTAAAAGCATTGAGATCCAAGATATAAACGCACTTTATCGATCTAAAATCATCTTTAAATATCAACAATAAACGATAAAATGCGCTGCTTATCACCGAGCTGGTGGCCATGAGCCCGACTATGAGGCAAGGCGGCCGGGCACAAAATTGTGGTTTCGCCGCACCTATATATATCCCCAAGCTTGCTCCCCGCCTCCCAACCTTCTCCAACACGTTTTCCATCGCTTTTCTAGTTTTACATATATTTTCACTCTAGTATTGATTTAGATTCATCTAAGCATTAGATTTTCATTGTTTCACATTAGTTCTACGCATTGTTATTTGCTTGGAACGATTTCGTCCGAACGAATTCCGATTTTCTCATTTGTTACTTGGGTTTGGATACGAACCTAACCATTGTACTCCGACGCTACACTACGGGTTTTATCTATTTAATTCTTATTTTTATGGTTAATTTTATTTTATGTCGATTATTATGTCTAGCTAATTTTATTCTAATCCCCTGCTCAGTATGATTTTATCCTAAGTGTGGTGATTCCTCGCTATTACTATTTACCTTCCGTATCGATTTATGATTCTCGTGCTTAATTATATGTGTTAATTTCGCATCAATCTTGATGCATATCTAGTTGCTAGTTAATTACTTAACTGCTTTTAATTGTTAATCGATCTCGAATGCATAATACTAATAAGCCTCGAGTCGTAATGAGATAGGAACATTCAGAGGAAGCATATTCTTTGTGATCCTTTCGTTACTTATTTTCACCCTAGACGTAATGTTAATAGGAAAAATTAGTAATCAACGCCACAATTGTCGTGAATCGAAATTGTTGGTTACATATGTGATCTTCCATCTGTCTCGATTAAAATTGGTTAATAGAAGCATGATAAACATACGCTGTGGGTAGGATTAATGCATCCCTAGGGTTAGTCTTTCATTCTTATTATCTCTTCAAGTGATTATTACTTTCGCTTATTTTTGCATTGTGACCTTCGGCTTGATTTAATATTCAAGCCCTAAAACCTTATCAAACCAAATCGTTCTCGATAATGATGAATTGTTGTCGAGTTAGCTTCAGTTTTCGTGTTACAATCCCCACATGGATACGATACTGACTTACCTTTACACTGCACGCCGTGTTAGAAAAGTGAGCGATCAAATTTGCGCGCTGCCGGGATTGTTAAGATTATATAGAATAACTCGACGATTTGGAATTATTAATTCAAGTTGTATTTTATTTTATTTATTTGTTCTCGCCGCGAGTTAAGTTCTCCATTTTCTTGGTGTAGTATATGATTACAAGATCTCGTGGACCTCTTGAAAATTTTAGATCCCTAGATTGAAAGCACTCGGAGAAGAAGGAGACGAGAAAGGAGAAAGCAAGAAATGGCAATGAATTCAACAACGGGGTTTACCTCCCATTGGGGTGTATCTCTCGAAAGGTGCATGTCTTCCGGCTGAATTTACAGAGATGCAACACAAATGGCGAACATGGGACTCCTTGTCCCTATTCCGTAGACGAGACCGTTGAACTACATGTATCGACCTCCCACCAACAATTTCAAGGAGGTGGATTGGGCCCGAGGTGAATGCGACAATTTTGAGTTGAAGCCGCCCCGATCAAAGATGGTTCAAGGAGAAGCGCTGGAGGAGGTGTGATGTAAGATCCGAATGACCATCTCAAGACATACCTCGACATATGTGACACCATCAAGCGTAATGGGGTGCTAAAAGATACGATCCTGATGCATGTTCGATTTTCTCTCACAAGTGCGCAAGGATTGGTTCAAGAGCTCGATCTGCATCGAATAGATAGTTGGGGAACTTTGCGAGAAGTTTCTTTCGAATATTTTCGCCGGGCGAAAGCGTTGAAGATAATAGCCTAGATCTCTCATTTCGCTAACAAGAAGATGAATCATTATTTGAGGTATGGGAGAGATTCATGGGCTTATCAGAAAGTGCCCTCAACACGGATTCTCCAAAGAGCAAAGCAGATCACCCAATTCTACAAAGGAATTATGCTTCACACGAGGAGCAAGAGATGCGTCAAGGGGGGATGCCCGCTGAACCGACGAGTTGAGGAGGCCACGAATCATAGAAGAGATGACGCCACCACTATCAATGGTCGATGGAGAGAACACCAATGGTTAAAGTCACGCCGTAGAGGGTCGACTTGAGATACGACGATCTTATGGAGAAGTTCACTCTTTTGAAGAGCCAGATCGAGATAGAGGATGTCAATTATATCAATCAGAGGAACCATGGGGGAAATCTGGCATACCATCCTAACAATAGGAATCATCCTAACTTGTCGTATGCCAACCCCAATAACTTCCAACAACCTCCAAAGAAGCTTTGTCGCAGGTAATGGGATGATTCAGAGCCAAGAAGCGTAGCTTAGAGGAGATGATGCAACAGCTGGTTGTGAGCAACCAACAAGCGCACATGTGAGTAACTCGCTCATCACATTTCCGTCGAGGATAACACCAGCTGGAATCCATCAGAGGAGAATGGGCAAACATCCAAAATAATGGAGAATCAGATCGGCCGATAGCCGCACAACAAATGCACAACAAAAGACGGGCCAATTCCTAGCACTACGGAAGTAAACCCAAAGAATCGTTGCTTTGCTATCCAAATGAGGAGGGAAGAGCTACCGTAACCACCCAGACGAAACGGAGAAAATGGCGCAGATGAGGAACTCTCGCCTGAGCTCATGATCATGAGCCCCGCCGCAAAAAATGCATGTAGAGTTTTCACGAGAACCGCGATCGACCTAGCGACCGCTAGGCCGCCACGAAAGTGGGGTGGAGTTCGGACAAAGAGCTGGCCGATCGAGCTCGCGACCATGAGCCCGGCCACTAAGAAGACCGCAGATAGCCTTATATGCCTGGCGACCACACTCGCGATCATGAGGATGGCCGCAAGGCATTCCCTGCTGAAGAAGTATCCGACCGACTTATACTCCTTCGGTCCTGCTCCCGAGTCGGCCAGCTGTCGAAACACGACGAGATGCTCACCCGATTCATGGAAATGTTCCAAAGGTGAATATCAATATTCCATTTATAGATGCACCTCGTAGATATGCCGGATATATGAAGTTTTTAAAAGATGTTGTTGCCAACAAGAAGAGGTTGAAAAAGTTCGAGACTATTAATTTGTCTCAAGAGTGCAAAGGTCAGGTCATGAAAGAAGTCGTCGTTGAAGAAGAAAGATCCGAGCAACTTCACAATACCTGTATCATTGGAGGACATACTTTCTCCGTAGTTCTCGTGCGATTTAGGGGCAAGCATCAACCCCGATGCCGTTGTCCATATTTAACAAATTGAGATTGGGAGTTAAAGCCAACTACAATTGCTCTCCGTATGGCGACTCATCACCACCCGTCCAAAGGGATAGTGGAAGATATGCTTATCAAAGTCAAAGATTTTATCTTCCCAGGATTTTGTGGTCCTTGATATGCCGTAGGATGGAACACGCCTCATTCTAGGGAGACCGCTCTTAGCCATAGGCGGTGGCTCGATCGATGTGCGTGATGTTGATCTCACCTTGTGAATAAGGAGGAGTTAACCATTTCAATCTATGATACCATCTGCTTAAATGATAACTCAAAGCATGAAGATTGCTATTCGATCATCATCGCCATCGCTCGACAAGTCTCGCGGCTGAGGCAAACCACCAAATGAGGATGCTAAAAGAAGAGTTGGACTCGCATGGAACTCCGAGTGATTCATTTAAGTTTGGGGGCACTTCCACACCCGCTGGTGGTCTCACGAATGCAAAGTATAAGAGCAACCACAAGTTTGGCAAGAAGGCAATACAAAACACCGGATTGATCGAGGTATATGATGGTTCAGCTAAAGACGTTAAATTAAGCACTTGTTGGGAGGTAACCCAATGTTTTTGGTTGTTTGTTTTGTTTTGCTTTGCTTTCGTTCTGCTTTTGTTTTGTGGTCTGCTTTTGGGGTCGAGTTGAATGACGAGCAATACGATGATGAGAATTATTTTTATTAGAAAATTTATTGCAACCGATTTTGTGAGACGAAGCATGTTATGATTATTGTAAGTATTGAGCCTTTTAGAACTTGATCACATTTTTGAAACATGTGAGACTTGAGCTTTGATCGCTATATATTTGCGCCTTGTTTCTTTCTCGTGAATAGTTCAAATAGCATGTGTTTCTCTGTAACTTGCTCGATCTTTTCGAGGTTGCATTAATGTGCTTAAGAATTGGGAGATGATATTAGGCATTCTTTTCTTAGCCTATATACTATCCAAACACTAACATGTTTTCATATTATCCTTTGATGAGCCTGCTTGAGCCTACCTTATTCTTTCATATAGCCGTGGTCACAGCGATGTAGATAGTATGAGATTCGCCGATTGATTCGAGGGTTGAGAAAAGAAAGAAAAAAAAATAGAAAATAGATGATGAAAAGTGATAATCAAAATAGTTGCTTACCCATATAAGTTCAAAAAGAAAGAAAAGAAAAAGAAAAATGGCACAAGTATGTGTGAAAAGAACATAAACGGGTAAGAAATAGTCTTGAGATGAGTATATCACTTATTAGTGTGATGTTCTTAAGAGAAAATAACTCTTTGGTGGAGTATTGAAATATATTGTGAAAAGTTGGGAATTGTGTCTTATGATATTTATGGTGTTTTCATTATAGATTATAAGTCACTTAGCCTAAATATATCCTACCTTACCAAAGAGCCTACATTATAACATGTTATAAAGACCTTTTTATCATGGTTCTTGAGCACATATTTGAGCAATGGAGAATTAGACGATTTGTGTTTATGGTAGATTCCGTATGTTTTTAAACTTTGAGAGTATACACATCCTCATCGATACACCCGAGTATTTGAGATTCTTATATATATATATATCCATGCCGTAAGGATTAAAGTTTGAGAAGGTGCTGCTATGGTTATTATGATATGTGGAGTTGAACGAAGATGTTGTGATTTGATTCATTGATGTGAATCTTTTGTTTCTCATTGCTTTGTATGCCATCATTGTTGTCGCTCGACTCATTCCTTTCGCTTTGTTGTCTTTCGTTTGTTCTGCTTTTGTTCGAGGACAAACAATGCTTCAAGTTTGGGGTGATAAACGCACTTTTTACCCGCTTATCGATTATAACTTTAGATGATTCTAGATCTATTAAGTGCGTTTATAGAGTCGATCTTTACGATTTTAGCTATTTTTAGAAGATACGCCTTGGGGTTTCTCTTTGGTGTTTTG
Organism: Salvia rosmarinus; assembly: GCA_036937905.1. Classification (NCBI taxonomy): domain Eukaryota; kingdom Viridiplantae; phylum Streptophyta; class Magnoliopsida; order Lamiales; family Lamiaceae; genus Salvia; species Salvia rosmarinus. The sequence goes on along the minus strand of CM072824.1, from coordinate 28,998,782 downwards.
TAGGCTTTTCAGTGATAATCGATGCACGGCAAAGATGAAACCAAAGATGATGAAATGGATATGAAAAATATGGATGTGAAAAGTTTTCATTGTTAAACAGCATCTCGACAGGAGTCCATAGGCGCAAACGGATCGCACTTCGGAGTTCGGACGCGAGAGAACTGAGCGAAATGTGAAGTCGCCGCAGAGCTAGTGACCGAGCTCGCGGTCGTGATATGCCGACTGCGAGAAATCATCTAGAACGCCAGAAGCTCACGACCGAGCTCATGTCACGAGGCGGTAGGCTGGGCACAAAATTAGGGTTTGCTGTACTATATATATCCCCAAGCTTGCTCCCGCCTCCCAACCTTCTCCAACACGTTTTTCATCGCTTTCTCTAGTTTTCATATATTTTCACCGAGTATTGATTTAGATTCATCTAAGCATTAGATTTTCATTGTTCTACATTAGTTCTACGCATTGTTATCGCTTTGGAAATCCATTTCGTCTCGAACGAATTCGTATTTTCTCGTTTGTTACTTGGGTTTGGATACGATCCCAACTATTGTTCTTCCGACGCTACACTACGGGTTTTATCTATTTAATTCTTATTTTATGGTTAATTTTATTTTATGCTCGATTATTATGTCTAGCTAATTCTTATTCTAAGTAAGGTTTTATGATTTTATCCTAAGTGTGGTGATTCCTGCTATTACTATTTACCTTCCGTGCATCGATTTATGATTCTCGTGCTTAATTATATGTGTTAATTTCTGATCAATCTTGATGCATATCTAGTTGCCGCTTAATTACTTAACCGCTTTAATTGTCAATCGATCTTGAATGCATATACTGAATAAACCTTGAGTCGAAGGCTGAGATAGGAAGATTCGTAGGAAGCATATTCTTTGTGATCCTTTTGAAGTTACTTATTTTCACCTAGAGACGTATGATAATAGGAAAAATTAGTAATCAATCGCCACAATTATCGATGCTCAAATTGTTGGTTACATATGTGATCTTCCATCTGTATGCGGATTAAAATTGGTTAATAGGAAGCATGATAAACATACGTCAGTGTGTAGGATTAATGCATCCTGTGGTTAGTCTTTCATTCTTATTATCTCTTCAAGTGATTATTGCTTTCGTTTATTTTTGCATTGTGACCTTTGGCTTTGGATTTAATATTCAAGCCCTAAACCTTATCAAACCAAATGTTCTCGGATAATGATTAATTGTTGTTGAGTTAGCCCTGTGATTACCTTCTCTAGCTTGTTTTATTCCATGATCCATCAAATTCTTGATGATATCCTAGCCCCGATCGAATAGAAATGAATATGAGGCCGATGAACCCAGTGAGCATAGTCCCGATTTGGAATAGATCATCGTATCAAACTATTCTTTTGATTATGAAAATCGTATAGAATCGAACTAACTTCTATTGACCTAGACACGTGTGATCGACCTTTTGCTTTAAGATCTCCATCACTCCAGGTCCACTCCTTTTATCCCTCCTCGGAGTATTTCACCACTCCTTGGTTAATACCAACATTGAACACGAGTGTCGACTGCATTGATACTTCGAGCTTGCGACCTTTACCCGTTAGTGAGATACCCTCATTACTGATCCGTCTCTATCACTCACGGGGAGCCTTCTAGCTCGTCCATTTGGCTGCCGCCCTGCATCGGAAGAATCGGATCGGAGACACCGGAGATTACGAGGAAATTAGATAGGGATGATGATGCGAGTTAAGATTTTAGTTATTAAGGCGGTTAAAGTTAGCTAGATAAAGAATAGTGGTATAATATGCATCTAGTAATTAGTGTAAAGTGAAAGGTGAAGCATGGTGTATATAAAATATGTGTGCTATAAAGTACTCGAGGCAGTCTTTATCATTTCAAGTATCATTGAGGCCAATTTTGTTTTGTAAAAATCCTCGGGAGGCAATTTTCTACGATATAAAATGTGAATTATTACGCATTATTGTTTGTTGTTGAGATTGAATGACTTTTATGCTAAACTTCCCTACATATGCATTCGATTATAAATGAACTTTTATTCCTTTACATTGATGTTATTGATTATTGCAAATATTATATTCTTCTTTTGAATTTAGTATGCCACCAGAAGAAGAACCAGATCTCGAAGGCGAGGGTGAAACAACTCCTCAAAATATCACGATGCTACGTCTCCTCAACCTAATCGAAAAATAGTTGAACTCTTTCTTGACAAAAGTAGCAAACTTTCTTTGAAATTTGTGGTAGCCTATGGGAAACGAAGAATGAGTGAAATGATAGAAAGGATATTCAAATTTCTAGAATGCAATGATCAAGAATGTCTTCTATACATATCCTTTTCTTTGAAAGGACCGATTTACGGTGGGAAGCACTTACAAAAGACTCTTGCACACGAGCAGTTGCTTGATTTTACTTGGGAACAATTCGAGGAAGAGTTATATGTAAAGTTTATCCCATGCGATTATCAAAAGCAAGGAGATGAAATTCATGAATCTAAAGAAGAAGCAACAAGAAGCGTGGCGAATATGATCGAAATTATATATGTCGTCTCGATATGCACTCTACAGGTGAAACTAATGAAAAGATGGCTGAAATGTTCCATTACGGGTGTGACCGGAAATTGAATTATCTTGGTTGCACAATCACCGATGTCGTATCTTGAAACCACGAATCGGACCTAGATATGGAAATGGAAATCGGTGAGAAAACTACTATGGAAGTCAACCCCAATTTATCTCGAGTTTTGTTCCACAAAATTTTCTCAAGCGAGCCCAGTTCAAAGAAGCGAAAGTGGGAAAGTAAAGTTTCCAAATAGAAACCTTTTCTTAAGCAAATATCGACTCGGTGAGACCGTTTGACCACCATTCTCTAGACAATACCAACCTTACTGAATCGGCAAGACCACCCACTTGTCCGTAATGTAATCGAGTACACTCAAGGCGTCTGCGGTTTGGAAGCAATAATTGTTATACTTGTGGAAGTTTGGTCATTTCGTCATCCACGTGTCCCTATAAATCGAAGCTATGCGGGCGTGGTGAGCGGCGAAGATCCTCAAAGCGATGCGATAGATGAAAGCTATTCTTGGATACCCTCGGCAAATCAAATATCCGTTTCCTCAACCACCTCGCTACATAGTCCTGGATGCTTCTTTCACAAATCGGGACTCAATCTTCTCAACCACAATCTCGACATCAAAAGCATATGCTTTAAAAGCGAAACAACCTAAGAAGAGTTACGGCGATTTGGCGGTATGGCTCGACTAAAGGTGTGCCTATTATTGTTCTATTTGATCTTTAAGATCGCATTCCTTTATTTATTTGCATGTATAGACAATCTTGAACTTTACGTAGAACAAGTTGATATGAGTTTTAAAGTGCGTGCCCTTTTAGGTGGGACAACGATAGTTAACAAGTGTGTCTAACTTAGAATTTGAGTTAGGGTCACTTCAGTTGAGATCTCGAATCATTCGTCTTTTATGTATGAGAGACATGGATATTATTTTAGGAATGGATTGGTTAACTAAGAATTTTGCAACAATTCATTGTGAACAACGAAATAAGCGTTCAATCGCGGGGAAGAATCTACTTATTTCTACGGATTGATGAAAGGAAGGGCGAGTTAAGCAATTTCGGCTCTTCAGTAGATAAATTAATGAAAGGTGAAGGAAATCATGCTTATTTGGTATTTTTTGAATTATGGGGTAAGATAGAAAGAAAAATAGAAGATCATGGTGTGCGAGAATATCGGATCGTTTTCGGAGAAGCTACCAGATTGCCGCCGGATCGAGTTAGACTTTGCTATTGACCTTGAACACAGGTTCGGCACTAATTTCAAAAGTACCATACGGATGGCTCTAAGGAGTTACAAAATTGAAAATTCAATTGCAAGAACTTTTAGACTTAGGATTCATTCGATTGAGTGCATCACAGGGCGCTTGTTCTTTTGTTAAAAAGGCGGTACACTTCGAATATGTATTGATTATCGGAGATGAATAAGTTGACTTTAAAGAACAAGTATCCGCTTCCTCGGATAGATGATTTGTTTGATCAATTAAGGAAAGCGAGTGTATTTTCAAAGATCGATTTAAGATCGGGTTACCATCAGTGAAGATTAAATCGGAAGATATACCCAGCGCTTTTCGAACAAGATCTGAACATTACGAGTTTGTAGTGATGCCGTTTGGGTTGACCAATGGTCTGTTGTGTTTATTGATCTTATGAATCGTGGTCTTCCATGAATATCTCGATAAATTAAATGGTGTTTATTGATGATATTTTGATATATTCAAGGAAGCGACAGGGAGCATGAAATGTATTTAAGCAGATTACGGAAGTTGAGGACCGAGAAGCTATATGCCAGTTCGGTAAATGTGAATTTTGGTTGAAAGAAGTAAATTCTCTTGGGCATATTGTCTCGTAGGAAGGAATTAAAGTTGATCTGTGAAAGTGCAAGGCTGTTCGGGAATGGAAGTCACGACCATTCGAAAGGAGATTGAAGTTTTCTAGGCTTAGTCGGTTATTATAGAACATTAATTGAAGGATTTTCTAAAATAGCTAAGCCGATGGCGCAATTGTTGAAGAAAGGTAAAATTTGATGGACTCAAGAATGTGAAGAAAGTTTCGAAGAGCTCAAAGATAGATTGACCCTTTGCTCTTGTTTTAACGATTACACGATCGGAGAAAGGATACACCATTTATCTTGATCGTCCGAAACGGGATAGGATGTGTGCTTATAAGAGGAAATGTGATCGCCACGCTTCCGACAATTAAGACCTCATGAACTTAATTATCCTACCTCGACACGGAATTACCGCATGATGGTCCGTGCATTGAAAATATGGAGACATTATTTATATGGATCAAAGTGTGAAATCTTCACCGATCATAAAAGTCTGAAATATTTCTTTGAGCAAAGAGATTTAAATATCGGACGCGAAGATGGCTCGAGTTAGTCGAGGACCATGATTGTGAAATTAAATACCATCAGGAAAGCGAATATCGTTCTTGATGCTTTGAGCAGGAAAAATCGAAAAGGCTGGATTCTACTAACTAAGAAGGAAGAGTTGCTAAGAGAATTTGAAAGAATGAAGCTGGTGAAAGTACCACAGAAACCACTCGAGAGTTGTAGTAGCATTAGTGGTGACACAGTTTAAAAGCTCGGATAATTGAGGCATAACGACAAGGCGCACTTGAAAAATTACGAGAGAGGATTAGAGTTGGAGACCATCAGGATATCATGAAGTCTGGAGATAATGCGATTATGCTAGGTAATCGTATATTCGCACTCAATAATGAAAAATTGAAAAATGAAATTACGAGTGAGGCCCAAAATGTTTACGTTCACGCACTTTGGGTAAATGCGAAATGTATCAAGATCTCAAGTAAAGGTTTGTTTGGGCGAATGAAACAAGAAATAACATCATATGTTGAGCGATGCTTAGCTTGTCGACAAGTTAAAGCATGCATCAAAGGCGTATGAAACACGCAATCCTGGAAATTCACAGTGAAAGTGGGATCGTGTAATTATAGATTTACGTAGCAGGATTACCTAGATCGAAATGAGGAAACACATGATTTGGGTGATAGTTGATCGATTAACAAAGTGCTCATTTCATTTCGATTCTGTGACATATGGGTAGGAAACTAGCACAATTTACATTGAAATTGTTGGCTCATGGAGTGCAGATCTCGATTACTTGACAGGAGATTCTAAGTTTACATCCGATTTTGGACGAGCTTCAAAAGGTTGGGTACTCAATTGAACTTGACCTGAGATTCCACCCACAGCGGCGGCGCTTTAGAGAGAACCATACAAACGGCGGGGCGTGATCGGGAACCATGGTGCTCGATGAGGGAGAGCAATGGGAACAAGTTCTACGTTGATCGAATTTGCTTATAACAATGCTTATCGAGCAAAATAAAAATGGCTCCTTACGAAGCATTATATGGTAAGAAATGTGGGTTAGCTCTTTGTTGGGATAAGGTTGGAGAAAGAAAGGTCCTTGGTCCCGATACGATAGGAGATGATTGAGATAGTCCGGCAAATCGAGAAAGAATCGAAGCTCGAGATAGATAAAATCCTCGCAGACAATCGTCGAGGAGTTAAATTTTTAAAGTAGGAGACAAAGTCTTTTGAAATTTTCCCACCAAATGAGTTCTCAGTTTTGGAATTAAAGGAAACTTAAGCCACGATTTATCGGACCTTATAGTATTGGAAAGAATCGGACCAAGATGGCGTACAAATTAGCGTTGCCACCAACTTCACTAATGTTCATAATGTGTTACGTCTCCCAACGGGAAGTATGTGTATGATCCCAACACATTCTTCACTATGAGAAATAGTTCCCGAACTTGATTTGAGCTACGAAGAAACCGTAATGCATCTTAGACCGAAGGGCAAAACTAGGAATAAGATTATTCCTTTAGTCAAGCTTCAATGGAGCACCATAGTGCAGAAGATGTGACTTGGGAACTAGAAGATCGGATAAAGAGAAATATCGAGAATTATTTTACGGTGCAAATTTCGGGAATGAAATTTAATTTAAGGGAGGAATGTAGTAAAAAATCTCTTAGTCCTAACTGTCACGACCCCACTCGGGATGACCGGGGTGGCGGACTAATACTAGGAATAGTATTCATGGCTATGAGACCCGTATCACGATAGGGACATATCATATGAGAATATAGAACTTAGATTAAACATACACTTATAACATTTCGATTCAAAGGGTTTGTGACGGATCGAAAGGATATGGCGATCCGAAGGACTTCATAGTTCACGTTATTTGATTATCCAACATGAAAATAAAGCAGTTCGAGTTGCGTGGAAGTGTGAATACATATATGATATGTACTCGAGGTTATCCATTCCTAACGAACATCGAGGACATATGGCTTTCTCAACACTCCATCATCGGATGTCGAGCTCAACTGCACATTTAAAACAAACATGCAGGCTAAGTAAAAAATTTGTACCTGGTGGACTTATGCCGAAACATTTTATTTTCATTGAATTACTCTGCGCGATATAATGGTAAGACCACGAGGGTTTTATTTGAAAATGCGCTTGTCTTCTAAAATATTTTCACGAGTTTATAAAGTTGATTGCCACATTTTCTTGGTGTCGTGATCCATATCCCTTATTATCATTCCATCATGTTATCATAGTCGAAAGTCGTGAAGGGCCTTCTACTGCGACCCTGTCGGCCATGAATTGTCTCCTGTGACACGGTCACCATCGATGTACTGGTTAATCTAGCAGGTATAAAGCGCTTGGCATAGGATCAGATATCGATTTTCATTCATAAATTGGGAATAACCCAACAACATCACCTCGTTCACGGATAGATACTATACACAAAACGTAAACATTTTGGCGAACAATCATTTAAACAATTTTAGCAATAGTTGAAAATCGTAAACAAAGACATTTGAATAGACGAGAAAGTTGTTACTGTTTGTGTAATAAAGCCCACAGAGAAATTATTGATGGTCTTTAGCGTTTTCTTTATTCGTCAACGTCCCATTGGTGCGTCGTCATTCACACGCTATATAAAAAGGATGCTTTAATGCGTCGTTTACGTAATTCGAGACTTCTGAAGTCTATAATAAAATTCGATATTTCATATCGATGAATTAATTCTTTAATGAATTTAATTAGTTTCTCAAATCGTATCATCTTAACATTTCTGGTTCTTGATAGAGGAGGGTATGTGTTGAAAATTACAATTACCCTCGCGGTAAATGGTTGGCGGCGTTTTCTCACGTTTTCGATTTCACGACTTTAAATATGAAATCCTTTCATATCAGCGTGATGTCATTAACAATTGATCGTCTTACGGCGTATTAGCGTATTTATCGAGCGTATTTAATGCGTTGATTTCAAAAGTCGACAATTTTGACTTTTCTTAGTAATTAATTACTAAGTCTTACTTTAATATTAAATTCTTTCGAAATCAATTTCTAATTGATTTCTTTTTATAAACTGTTTTAATATGTTTAAAAATAATTTTAAACATATAATTCATTATAAATAATGAATTTAAGGATTTAAAATCCTTATTTCGCTTTAAAAATAGCTCACTACTATTTGGGGTTTTTCCACCAATTATTTTGAAATTTGTCCAAATTTCTAGATATGTCTAAAATAATATTAGACATATAATTTATTAATAAAATTGATTAAAAGGTTTAAAATCATAGAAATTCTTTAAATTTCTCGGTAATTATAAAATTACCAAACAATGTCCAAAATTTTTTCTAATATTATATAGTTTATTAATATACACTATGGTCATTAATATCTCATGAAATCAACCAAACATTGTTCAATCCTCGTCTTATTATTTTACAAGGCCTCGGCATTTTAAAATAAATGCCCAATAATTTTCTAAAATTCGATAAATTAACACAAGGTCGAACATTATTCCATAACATACTTATGTCACATAATCACCTATATAACAATATTATATCATGTAATTGAATCCATAGCTCTCGGCTTCTTCATAGAATTTAACAAATAATTTTATAAAATTTTCCAAAATCACAATATGCACATAAACTATAGTGTAACAATGTAACACCATAAAATACATCAAGAACAATTTTATTCATCACCAAATTTAGCTCAAAGCTTTCGGTTTATTTGAACAAAAATTGTAATTGATTTTAAAATTCTAACAAAAACATAGAATGCATAAAACATATCTAGATCAATAAAACATCATTGCATGTTACAAATCAAATTATACATCAACATATATATACATATACGCCGGCCTTTTTTGAAAATGGTATAAAATTTTCAAAATTTCCAATAATAACATCAAATGCATAGAACATATTCTAAGCTAATAATTTTGCATTGCATGTACTATATAAAATCATACATTAACTTATATACATATGTAGGCTTAATTATTTTTGAAATAATTGATAAAATTTTCTATAATTTCAAATAATTTATGTGAAATATATGTATCATCTTGAATCATCAATATACACTGCATGTTCTAGATGAAAATCATACATCCAACTTACATATATAGCTCACGGTTCTCTTTAAAAAATAGGTAGACATTTCTAAAAATTCCCAATTAAATCATAGGGTATAAAGTTCATGCTCTAGAGTAATAAAACATCATTGCATGTTATCAAATAAAATCATACACATATATATATATATATATGTCTAGGTTATATATATAAAAATAATAGTAAGAGTCTTCAAAAATTCTCAATTAATTTATATACATTTCAATACATGATAATCAATAATATCACATTGCATGTACAAAATAAAATCATGCATCCACTTATTTTTATATGCTCTCGGTTCTAATGAGAGTTGGGCATGGATTTTCTAAAATTTCCAAATAAATACCATGGACTTATAAAGCATTATAGATCATAAATCAGAGTTTAAACAATGTCGAAAAACTCTGCCATTTCATCATTCTCATATATGTTCAATTAATTTTCTTAAAACATGATCTAAGCTTTCAACATAATTACAAAATCTTAGAACAACACATACTTTTGGATTCCAAGATTTTACACTAGATCATACATGCGAAGACTTAGAAAATAAGAACACTAACATCTACACATCTTTATCACCAACAACATGCATACTCAAATCTTTCAAAATAAGAACTCGAGAACACATGAAATGTTTTTGTACATTTTCGAGTTTCAAAAGAAAACAAGTATGGTAGAATCGACTCACCTTGGATATATGGATTAATGGTACAATATATAAGGTATTATGGACTTGTGTGGTGAGGAGATGAAGAAATTTTTCAAGCTTGAAGGATGGAGAGGAGCTCGGCTATGGGTGAAATAAGAGAGAGAGAGGTTTTTGGAGAGTGTTGGAGAGAGAGATGGGAGTGGGTGTTTGGTGAATAAGGAGAAATGAGGAATGAATTAAAATCTGAAGATATCCCCCATATGCTTCCACACCACCGGCCCTCCACACACACAAGACTCTTCACATTTTATTACTAGTTTATTCACTAATGGGTTCCCAATCATTAGTGTCTTACACACTATCTTGAAAATAGCTAAAATACATCATTAGTGGGAGATTTGTTGTTATAAAATCTGATTATATATCATGTATATATGCATGTAAGATTAATAAATTAAAACACACTTGTTATATACATATACATAGTTCACTGCTTTTATGCCTAAACACCTAAATAATTTAATTCATGCTAAACATACATATATACATCATATAATATAATTTAGATGATATTTAATATCATAGGTTAATTAAATAACATAAGAGAAGAAAATAATTCTACTTATGCACAAGAAAAATGGCTATCGGCCATTTGGTTTAACCATGGATTAAAAATTTTATTTCATGTCATTCATAAGTATGTGCACCTTGGTACATGATTTAAATAATAATTATAGCATAGGATAATTAAAAAGGACATGTATTTTCGAAGGAAACCCTAATTTCGAAGAATTAGGGTTTTCGAAACTAGTTTTGATACTTTTTCTAATTCTAATGTTCAAGCATTAATTAAATGCTTATTAGTACTGTAATATCATAAAAATATCATGAAATAATTTCCTAAAGTTTCTTGATCATTAAAACCATCGTTCGTCTTATCTACAAACCTTTGGCGTTTGAAAGCGTCTCAAAGCGCTACAATGTCGACTCGTCTTTAAAATGGTCGTAAATACTCGTAATCTCATTATAAAATATTCCATTAATAATGGAATATAATTCCAAACTTGATTGCTTAAGAAATATCGTGACATTTCACGGTCGATATCGTTCGGCGTTAAAAATGTCACTTAGATAAAGTTAAAACTTTCGATTTCTTTCATTCACTAACTTGAGTGAGTGTGTGAGGAAATTATTCCTTTGTAAATAATTGAAATCATACTCGATTTCATATGTGATTTGATTTCCGCAGCAAAATTTTATTTTCACGGGTTTTAAAGGCCGTAATTAGGCTTTTAAAACTACGGGTTATTACATAATTAGAGCTTAAGTAAGCATTAATTAGAGCTTAAAGGCATTACATCCTTAAAATTTATAAAGAAGCGCATAAAAGTAAATGATAGAAATTGATTAATTGGCAATCGAAGGAATAGAATTCGAAGGAATAGAGACTCATTAGAAGCAAGTTTTAGTATGATAAAATAGGAGATATATGATTATTATTGTGTGTTGAAGGAAAAATTTCATTAAATAGAAAATATTTTAAAGAAATGCATTAATTATTATTTATGTGAGATTTCTTTATAAAATGAAATGAATTAATGTTTAAGCTATTAAGCGGCAAATAAATTTATTTTATTTATATCTAGTTTTAAAGAAATTATTTTCTATGATTTTGAAATTTATGTTATAGACTAATTATTTGAATTTTGCATATGAGAGAATTAAATCTATAATTATATGATATATATTCCAATAATGGATTTAATTATTTTGGATCTTTATATTAATGAGAAAATTGAGTTTTGCTATTAAAGAATATTAATGATCAACATTAGAAATTTTAGAAAAATACTTATGCATTTTGAAAATTTTAATAAATGAGAATAAAATGAATAAATAATAAGGCTATATATATATATATATATATATATATATATATATATATATATATATATCTAGAAAGAAGACTTATTTGGATCATCTTCAAACTTCTTTTCTCTCTTATCTTGAATGAAACACATACACACACACACATAAATTTCTCTTCATATTTAATCCATAATTTAAGTGTGAAATTAATTGGGAATTACTCCAGAAGGTAAATACCTTATTCAATCAAGTTTTGTGGTTTAAATTGAAGAACATGATCTTCTCATGTGGTGGTGTTGAAAATTTCATGATTGAATTAAGGTTGATTTGTTTAATTTTGTTATGGTTATTGAATTAATTATGCTTATGATGTTTAAATAACATCATCCATGGTTTAAATTCTTTAAATTCATGAAGTTGGGGAATTAAAGTAAGCATGCATAAACCTAATTTTACATGTTAATTATTTGTTATGATTTGATTAAATTGAGTTTAGATGTGTGTAATTAAGTTGAAATAAACATGATTTAGTGGAAGAAATTGGAATAAATTCAATGCATGCATCATGCAAATTTTTGAAAATTATAGGGTTGGATGAACTTTGAATTCTTGATTTTATTTGATGTATTTGATATGATTTTGAGATCTATGATATAGATAATGCTTAAGTTGAATTTATATAATTTTATGGGCTACAAATGTGAAAGTTAAAATATTAAAGTTTAGTCTAAGTTGATAGATTTATATGATGAGTTTGATTAAGATTGGATTTGTTTATGAATTCATGATCATTCATGATAAATGAGTATGAATGTGGTTGTTGGAACTAAATTGGTTGTAGATTGAAAGGTTTAATTATTTACCTATACATATGGTTGAAGGGCATAGTATGGTTATGGTGTAAATGGATGAGTTTGAATTTGTTTTAAGTTGTTAAGTGTATATTTAAGCATATGGTGATGATTTGGAGAAAATTTGAATGAGTTTGGATTGATTTGGATTGAAATGGCGATTCACTTTATAAACATTACTCTGCTAGAAATTCGTTAGAATTTGTTTATTAATAAGGTGTTTGAGGATTTAATTGGTAAACTTATTATAAGAATATAGTGAGATTAACTTAATTGATTATCTTAAGTTAAGATTTAAATGCTATACATTGGTGAAATGTAGAATTTGGTAAAATCGAAATAAGATGTAATATGCTCAAGTGAATAAGAATGTTGCTAAATTAGATAATTATTTTATTTACAAGGATCGAGTAAAACGAGGCATCCTAAGGGCGAGTAAGGAGGACATCATAGAGTGGCGATGTCCGGTGGGTTCTCTTCTTTTAATATGTGTCAGATATTGAAATTTTCACTTATATCTTCCACATTAATGTGTAAATACAATCATATTATTTATCGAAAATAATATCATGTTATTTGTTGAGCATGAGATCATATAATTAGTTGAGTGTAAGATTATATTATTGGTTAAACATAAATTCATGTTGTTTGTTGAACATAAGATTATGTCATTATTGAGAATAAATTCATGTTACCTATCTACGGAAGAATTTTGTTAATGGCGGGAAGTTAAAATTTTATGACCAAGCAACAACCGGAAGTTTATGAATATCTTGTGATAATGAGGAGAGTTTATAATTATGTAGATCGGTCGAGGTATTGAGAGGAGACCTACTTCTCACTCTGGAATAACGTAGAATAGAGACGAGTTGTGATTGGTAACCTTGGGACCAACACGGAAGATAATACCAATATAACACAATATTACATGAGATTGCATTGTTCGGTTGCACGATAAGTTTATTGTCTCGAATTCTATTCGGATGTTATTCATTTAAATTCTTACGGAGAGAAAGTTGATAAGTCATTTAAATTTAAGGTTTAGTGATAATCTCGGTTACTTGTTGGCACTCACACTCTGCATTTGTTTTTTATGCGTGTTGAGCTAGGAGATGACGATGGGCGAGGATGCTAAATTAGGGTTCTTTTTGTTGTCTGCGATTATGCCACGAGTGTCATGTCTTCATACATGATATTCAGCCACCTTAAGTTGTCAATCTCATATGATATCGATGTTAACTTATAACAATATCTTTTGTATGTTAAAGTTGTACATGAAACCTTAAATATTATCCTTGGTGTTTATGTTGGTTGTTAAATATTTTGCTAAACCATTTAATTCTTGAGGACATTTCAATTAGAAGTTAATATGTTCTCTCCTAATTGATCATAGCACGATTACTTAGTTAATTACTTAATTAAGTAGTCGGGATGGTGACATATAATTAGATATCAAAACATAATTATTCTAGATATGTTTTATCTGCAAAGATATGATTGTATTTATTAGATATATAGGGATCTATCTAAATATGATTTTGAAAATCTCGAGTTGTGGAAAGTGAAAATTTTTACAGTATTCTCAATAGATTGCTCTCTCTCGGCATTGAGTTTTGGCGAAAATGATACGAATCAAAGATCAAAGTCTGAGTCTTGATCATCCTTTATCAGAGCAAACTCGCGGTGAACGAAAAGCACCAACATGTTCACAATTAATTATATAGGTGTATACTAGGTATATAATCAATGTATGGTGAAATAAACATGTAAGATAGATCCTCGGGAAAGGGTAAATAAGATTTCCCTACAATTGGTATCGAGCACAGGATCGATATCTTGAATCACATTGGATTAATTCACGTTTGATTATTATGTGCGTAATTAATTAATTGTGGATATATGGGTTCATCATTGGCTCGAATGTTTGGTTTTTGTCGATTCATTTTCTACAAGAAAATCGTGGTTAGATTATGATTTATTTTTGTAAATCAAATCTATAAAATGAAGAACAAAGATGAAGAACATGAATAAGGCGAAGCGAGCGGGTCTCGTTGAACCCTTCACCACGGGAAGCAGACGCATGGCGAGGCGTGCGTGCGATGCCGCTAGATGTGCTAGATGCTCGCATGACGCCGCTCGTGGCGAGCGTGTGCTTCTCGACGGCGGTGGGCGGATATCTTGATGATCGAGGAGCGGACCTTGCGAAACGCGTGGGTACCCATCGCGTGAATCCCGGTGTAGGCACCCGGTGTGCGAGTTCGTGCAGCGTTCTCAGCAGCGGAGGTCTTCTCGGTAACCGTTGTGCGTGAGGGCTGTTTCGTATGAATTTTGTTTATTCTTGGTATTGTTTTACATGTCATTTTGAAGTTTTTCCTATTTATGCCGTTGGTTCGATTATTATTTATCGATTCGGACTTGCTTGGTTCATTTAAATGTTTTGCAGAAAATCGGCATTAAATAGGTTGAAATAAATACCAAGGATCAAGTATAATGAAGAGCATCTCGGCAGTGCATTCGTGGCGAAAACCGACGTAAATCGGAGTTGGACGAAGGAGAATGAGCCAAACAACGAAGTCGCGCCCGCGTGCATGCGCGCCCGACCCGTCGCTGTGCAGGCGCGCCGAGCGCTGAGCTCTGCCGTGCGCCCGCGTGCCGTGCGCTTCGCTGTGCGCATCTTCCGTGCGTGTTACGCCCTGGCGCGCTCGCCAATTTCCGGTAGCCGCATGAACCGGCGCTCGACCGCGACCTCCAACGCCCCCAGCCCAATATCGTTGCTGCGGGCCGAGCGCTTGCCCAGTGCCTCCTCAAGCAGCGCCTCTCCAGCGTCCACCACTCGGTGACGACCAACCTCATGTTGCGATCAGGTCTTTGTTGCCCAATCGCGTTCATTCCCATTTCGCCTCAGTCGCGTTCCTTCCGCACCATGCCTCCTCCTACGGCGCCGATTTCGAAATCGCTCACTCATCTCCCACGCGTATTTTTCACCCGGCGTTCGTTTGTTTGGCGAAATAGTTCCCAACCAGCGCTCACCCTTGATCCGGCATTCACTCGCGTCTGAGAATGTTTTACGAGCGGGCTCGTCTTGAGCTGGCGCTCAACTTCATGAAAGCCTCAAGATTAAACTTGCTCTCACATTCAACGCCGGTTCCTCTAATTCAATATATATACTGCGCTAGGTTTTTTGAGCAGTTCAGATTTTTAATTTGGGAGGCTTGACCTTTATTCCATCCTTTGTCCAGCGGCATTTACCTACGAAAGATTGAGCATCATTTTAAGAGTATTTGATTCTTGTTTTTATCTCTCAGATTATTACATTTAGTTTTGTGGTTCGTATTAAATTTCCTTGGATAATTCGGGTTGTTTTGAGATTATTATTAAATTCAATTCCATTGTTGATTGGATATTTTATAATTGTGTTGAACTTGATTGATCAATTTACGTACTTTGCTTTATGATTATTGTCGGTTAATTACATAATATCATTATAAAGATTTACATTTGGATCACGATTGTTATTGGATTTTGGTAGATTAATTGGTTCTTTGCTTAGTTTCCTTCTTGAATCTTCTAGGGATCTCCATTAGGGATTGACAAACCACTAATTAGATTTCTTTAGTTTATATTCATTTTCGACTTTTCGGTTCCGTTTGATAAAAAAACCTCATGTTGGTATTAGAGTGTTAGGATTTACGCTTTATGTGTCGCAGACAATATCTACGCTAAGTTTTCCTTGAGAGGCGACTAGGGTTAACTTTCCTACTATAACACCTCATTCGATTATGAGTCGATTAAAGTACACTTTTGATTGAACAAATTTTGGCGTCGTTGTCGGGAAAACTTTAGGCATATTGTTGTGTTGTTTGTTTTAGTGTTTCTTCCGTTTTTTTTTGTTTTCTCCGGTTCGTGTGATCTTTTCTTGTTTGAGTGTTGTGTATGCTAGGTCGCGCGATCTAAATAGACCTTGCTACCTCGTTGGGCGCACTCGAAGATCTAAAAGATCGCTTAACTTCAACCTTCGGAGGAGTTTGGTGCCACACATTAGTGGTGGCGGTCGAAACAGATAATCGAGATCAACTTTGTTGTTGAATTCTCCCGTTGAGAGAGATGGGTGAGAATGCACGTGCTTTCGTGATTTCTGGGGCGGTGATTGGGGCCGCTACTTTGAATTGTTCTTGGACCGGGCGAGGCTATGAGCTTAAGCCGAATCACTTCGGCTCGTACCTCCCTCCATGTGCTTGCTAGTGAGGATGCCTTGGGGTTTATAAGGAGTTTTGTTTCGGTTTTGCGGTCCTTCTATTGGGAGGACTAAATGAAGATCAGTGAAGATGCATTGTTTCCGTGCACTTTGAAGGATAGTGGCAAAGATCGTGGTTTCTAGCAACTTGCCTACTCTGCGGAACTAGAATGCCGTGGTAGATAAGTTCATGACGAAATACTACCCAAACAAGAAAAGTCGGGAGTTGAGGTCACAGATCATGACCTTTAATCGGGACGTCGGGCAGGCATTCCATGAAGCTTGGGAAGGTTCGAGGATTTATTCTGAAATGCCCTCGCCACGCACCGCGTATGAAATTATGTATTAATTCTTCTGTGATGGATTGATTCGAGTTTCAGTACATGGTGGACAACATTTGCAGTGGAGACATTGGTTCTAGAGCGGCTATGGATATAAATCGATATTTTTGAAGCCATGGCTACTACTTCCACATGACGAAGTCGATCGTGGTGGGAGAGCGAGCACATCTGTTCCTTACGTCTGACGCACAGAATAAACAAGTGGGCTGAATTGATGAGGAAGTACACGAGCTTAAGTTGATCCACCGGCTAACCTGAGGAATTCGTGGAACCTTGTGGAATCTGCCAATGAACTTGGGCACAATGTTGATCGTGCCCCATGATGGGAAACATAACTCCGAAGGTGAAGAAACATATGCTATGCGAGGATTTCGACCTAGACAACGATTTGAGCCTAATCGACAACAAGTTAACGTGGGATGGAGGAATCAAAATTAAGGGCGAGTTCGTACGAGAATCGCCATACCAAGACCTCACAGCCACAACACTTTCGTGAGGCAATACCAGCATGGCGGCGATGTTGGATTTGTATCTTTGAGCGGTTTGGTTGAGCTTGTATACAATGTTTCTGTTACCACTATTACAATCTCCTATCTGAATTGTTTACTTGATTGCATATGTATATCCTTTATCTCATATATAAGTTAGATCATCTGGTGTGTGTTGTAGATCCACGAAGTCTGTATGATTGGTGAGCAATGAGATATAAAAAGTATCTGGTGAGACAACTTGAGGACGAGTTGTCGGTGTATGATTTCCGGTGTAGATAAGAAGTTACTTGACTTGGTTGCTTGTCTATGTTAGATGCGTCTACGGCGTATTGGTGGATCACGATGAGATGAGTTCTTCTGTAATGACCGTGGTGAAGAACCTAGATCTCGGAGACTTACGTTGATCTAAACCTCGATAAGGTATTAGGTGGTATGATTCTTGACCATCACTTTGACTTACTATGGGTGAGGGTTACATGAGATAACCAGATTCTCTGCATCTTGGGTGGTGGCGGTCTTATATGTCGTCTAGTTACATGTGTCTAGTAACCATATCCGTTTAGGATGATGGCGTCCCATATGGAGCTCAAAAGGTTTATTGTACTAAACCGCGAGGTTGAGTTATCTCAAGTACAATAATAAGGTTGAGTGGTACTACTTGAGGAATTAAAGATATTAATTATTTTAGCGATTGAGCAGCGTAAATAATTAATGGACGTCTGATATCTTAAATCTGAGGATTAAGTAAAGTCTAAGTGCAAGTCTGAGCTCAGCCCATTAATAAAGGGTAAGTCGGCATTTATTCTCTGGTGGCATGAATAAATGTTTATGAATTAATTTATATTACAGGGTGAACATAAGATAATTAATTTATTTGAGGCCGTCTTTATTCCTTGCATTTGATCCTGAGGTGGCCCGTCAGAGCTGTAGCTATGATAAATCGTCCTCTCTCTAGAGTCCCTCTTTGGGACTCGACTTGATCTCTCTATCTTAAGTGATAAGATTATATTTATTAGATATGCATAAATCTATCTTGATAGGGTTTAGGGTTGCATTATAAATATAAGGTGAGAGAGAAAATCGAAGCTAATCCTCGAGCATTATTTTAGGAAATTACTATATACACATAGTGAGAATTTTGAAAAGTGAGTGAGAAGAAAGAGATTTTCTATAGCATTCTCCATAGATTGTCCTCACTCGACATTGGAGTTTAGGCGAAGCGGGATCGATCCGGAAAGATCAAAACACGAGTCTTGATCTATTAAATCCCAACCGATTAGCGGTAAATCACGAGAAAACTCTACATATTGTGCAATAAATTATATGGGTGCATACTAGGAATATAATCAATGTATGGTGAATTAAACATCGAAGATAGATCATCGGGAGAGGTTAAAATCAGATTTCCCTACAATTGTTATGGAGCACAGGATCGATATCTTAGCTCACATTAGATTAATTCACGTTTGATTATAACGTCGCAATTAATTAATTATGAATTTGTCGTTCGTACATGGCTCGTTTTATTTTTGTGGATTTTGTTTTCACCACGAGAAAATCCGTGGTTAGATTAGATTTTTCTTGTAAATCTTATACATGAAGAAACGAACCGAAAGCACGAATAACGAGGCAATGAAGTCCCGTTTACTGTAGGCTGGAAACCATTACCTGGCGGCGAGCCTGCGATGTGGCGCGGCATCTAGTCTGTGAGACCGTCGGCGGCTCGCGTGCGGTCTCTGCGACTACGGGCGACACAGGCAGTGACGAGCGCGAGCATGGCGGCGCCGCAGGCATAACGTACTAAATCTAAAATGCGATTTAGCGGGGGCTATCTTAGAATAATAATCGAGAGCTTTAACCAATATATATCTGAGAACTTCGTATGTTGCAGGTATTCAACTAATCAACATCATAAGATAAATTAATTGATTTAGGCGGAAAACATGTGAATACACGTATGATGATGTGTATTGAGGTTTCTAATATATAGTTGAAAGTTACGATTTGCTAAGACACGTCTCCGTCAATCAATACGCTCGACCTGCGTTTAAAAGCAAACATGGGAGGTTTGAGTACTGGATTTCCTCGGTGGCTCATGCAAAATAATTTATCAAGTTTAAATTACTCGCCCGTCTAGGTAACTTACGAGTTTTAATTTGAAATACTCGTCTTACTAAATAATTTCTTTCATTTTCCATAAAGATTAAATACAGCGAGACATTTTCCTTGTATGTATGATCCATATCCACCACAATAATTCATTTCACAATAATTCCCTTTGGAGGAGGCGCCTCCTCCCGAGGCGGTGAAACGGCCTTGCTGGCTACGGTCATAAAATAATCGATGCACAAAATCGAGTCTCATCTCGGCCACGAGGATAAATTCTCAATTCGTCGTGGGGTCTTTGAGAATCTGATTGACGTGTCGTAAAGTGGGAGCTACTGACATTATGCATCGACAATCATGGATTGGATACATCGCATAATACATAAACAATTTAGGCGGGGTAATTAAATAAATCATTTCATAAATATTTGCTTATGATAAAGCATCATAAATAAATCATTTGATAAGTTCTATCAATTTGAGTATAGTAAAGCCCTTTACTTTTGAACTTTGAATTCGATCGCGTGTTCTCATACGGTTTGCGTGTGAGCCTTCCGTCCCTTTACGCAAAATTTACGTTTATGCGTTGGCGCGCTTTTCGAGATTTTCAAAGTTCATTCAACTTCGATAAATAATAATAATTCGAGTTTTAATAGACTTTAATCGTCGTTTGATTGCGTATTTCAATAAAAATAAGTCTCGTATTTGGGAGGCGTAATATGATCTGATCTCATTTTAACCTTTTAGGTTAAATAATTAGCGATATAATAACGTTATTGATAAAATGATTTCAATTATGAAATCTTTTCTCCAATTGAGATATTGAATAAAGGTGTCGTTTTCGTATTAAGCGTATTTAAACGTATTTAAATGCGTTAATTTGAAAGTCAACCATTTTGACTTTTTCGTTATAGTATTCGATAAAATACATTTTTAATGTATAGAATTAATATAAATCGATTTTCGATCGATTTAACTTCATTCTCGATTTTTCACATAAATCGATAAACTTGATTAATATTTTCTTTCAATATTAATCTTTTAATACTAAGCATTATTTTATGCTTTTAACGTTGTTGATATAACGTTTCGTAAATAAACATAATATTCTATGTTTAATAAATCTAGAAAATTAAATTATGTCTAATATAATTTTTAGACATATAATAATTTATTATTCTTGATTAAAAGGAATTAAAATTTTTTTGGGAAATAAATTTAAAAATTTTTTGGGTTTCCCCCTTTTTTTTATTCAACCTTTTTTTTTTAAATTTTTTTTTAAAAATTTAAAAATTTTTTTTTTAAAAAAAAAACCTTTTTTTTTTTTTAACATTTAAATTTTAAAATTAATTAAAATTTAAAACTTTTTTTTAAATTTAAAAAATTTTTTTTTTTAAAAAAATTTTTTTTTTTAAAATTTTAAAAATTTTTAATTTTTAAATTTTTTTTAAATTTTAAAAAACCAAAAAAAAAATTTTTTTTTTTCCCCTTAAACCCCCTTTTTTAACCCCGGTTTTTTTCCCAAAATTTTTAAAAAATTTTTTTTTAAAAAATTTTTTAAAATTTTTAAAATTTTAGGTTTTTTGGTTTTTATTGGGTTTAAATTTAATTTTTTAAAAAAGGGTTTTTTTTTTTAAATTTTAAAAAAATTTTTTAAAAAAAATTTTTTGGTTTTTTTTTTTTAAAAAAAACCCCTTTTAAAAAAAATTTTTTTGGTTTAAACCCCCCAAAAAATTTTTTAAAAAATTTTTTTTCTTTTTTTTTTTATTTTTTTCCCTTTAATTTTTTTTTTCCCAACCTTAAATTTTTTTTTTTTTTGGGGCCCGGGGGTTTTTAAAATTTTAAATTTGTCCCTTTTTTTTTTTTTTTTTTTTAAAAATTTTTTTAAATTTTTGGGGGGAAAATCAAAAAATTTTTTTTTTTTTTTTAAACAATTAACAATTCTTTAAAAATTTTTTTTGGGGGAAAACCCAAAATTTTGGGGGGGTTTTTTAAAAAATTTTTAAATTTTTTTAATTTTAATTTTGGGGGGGAAAAACCAAAAGGGGAATTTTTCCCTTTTTTTTTAAAAATTTTTTTTCCCCCAAATTTAAAACCCCTTTTATTTTTGGGTTTTTTTCCGGGAAAAACCCCTTTTTGGGGCGTTTGGTTTAAATTCGATTTTTTGGGAAAAATTTAATTTTTAAAAATTTTTTTTTTTTTTTTTTTCCCCCTTTTTTTTAAATTTATTTTCCCCTTTTAAAATTTTTTTAAAGGGGGCCTTTTTCCCAAAAAAAATTTTTTTTTAATTTAAAAATTTTTAACCCCAAAAAAATTTAAAAGGTTTTTTCCCAAAAATTTTCGGGTTAAACCCAAAAAAAACAAAATTTCCCCCCCCCCCCTTTTTAAAATTTTTTTTTTTAAATTTTTGGGGGGGAAAAACCCCCTTTTTTTTTTTTAAAAAAATTTTAAATTTATTAAAATTTCCAGGAAAAACCCCCTTTTAAAAAAATTTTTCGCCTTAAAAAATTTTTCTTTTTTTTTTGTTTTTTTTTGGGTTTAATTTGGGGGTTTAATTTTTTTTTTTTTTTTTTAAATTAAATTTTTTTTTTAAATTTTTTTTGGTTTTTAAAAAAATTTTTTCTTTTTTTTTTTAAAACCAATTTTTTTTTTTTTTAATTTTTCCTTTTTTTTTTTTTTTCAAAAATTTTTTTAAAGTTTAAAAAGGAATTTAAAAAATTTTTTTAAATTAATTTTTAATTCAAAGGGGTTTTTTTTTTTTTTTTAAAAATTTTTTTTAAAAAATTTTTTTTTTAAAATTTTTTTTAAAAACCAAAATTTTTCATTTTTTTTTTTTAAATTTTTTTTTTTTTTTTCCCCCCCTTTTTTTTTTCCACTTTTCCCAAAAAAAGGGGAAATTTTTAAAAAATTTTTTAAAAAAATTTTTTTAAAACATTTTTTTTTTTTTTTAAAAACAAAAATTTTTAAAAAATTTCCTTTTTAAAATTTTTTTAAAAACCCCCCTTTTTTTTCCTTTTTTTTTAAAAATTAAAATTTCCTTTTTTTTCCTTTTTTTTTAAAAAAAATTTTTCTTTTTTTTTTAAAAGGGGGGGGAAAATTTTCTTTTTTTTAAAAAATTTTTTTTAAAAAAAAATTTTTTTTTTTTAAAAAAAAAACCCAAAAAAATTTTTAAATTTAATTCTTTTTTTCTTTTAAATGGGAAAAAAATTATTTTCCCGGAAAATTTTTTTGGGTTTTTTAATTTTAATTCCTTTGGGGGGGGGTTTTTTTTAAAGGGGGTTTTTTTGGGAAATTTGGGGGGTTTTTTTTTTTCCCCCCGCCCTTTGCCTTTTCCCAAATTGGGGAAAAAAAGGGGGGGGTTTTTTTTTTTTTTCCCCCTTTGGGGGGGGGGAAAAAGGCCTTGGGGGTTTTTTTCCTTTTAAAAATTTGGGGTTAAAAATTTTTTTCCCCGGGGTTTTTTTTAAAATTTTTTTTTTGGAAATTCCCCCGGGGGGCCCAAAAAAATTTCCCCCCCCCTTTTTCCGGTTTTTTTTTAAAAAAAAATTTTTAAATTTTTGGGGGGAAAAAACCCTTTTTTGGGTTTAAGGTTTGGGGCCTTTAAAAAAATTTTCCCGGGAAAAAATTTTTCCCCTTTTTAAAAAGGAAAAATTTTAAAAAGAAATTTTAAAAATTTTAAACCAAAGGAAAAAAAGGGGCCCTTTTAATTTTTTCTTTACCCCCTTTTTTCCCCTTTGTTAAAATTTTAAATTTTTAATTTTAAATTTTTTAAAATTTTGGAAAATTTTTTAAAAAAATTTTTCCAATTAAAATTTTTAAAAAATTTCCCTTTTTTTTTTTTTTTAATTTTTTGGGAAAGGGGGGTTTTTTTAAAAAAAAATTTCCCAAATTTTTTTTTTTTTTTCCGGTTTTTTTTTGGGGGTTTTTTTTAATTTCGGGAAAATTTTAAACCCCAAAAAAAAATTTTTTTTAAAAATTTTTCCCCCTTTTTTTTTTTTTTTTTTTCCATTTTTGGGTTTTCCTTTTTTTTTTAAAAAATTTTTTTTTTTTTTTTTAAAATTTTTTTTAAATTTGTTTCCTTTTTTTTTTAAAATTCCTTTGTTTAAAATTTTTTTTGGGAAAAAAATTTTTAATATTTTATTGAAATTAAACCCTTTTTAAAATTTTTCTTTAAAATTTTTTAAAAAATTTTTGAAATTTTTCCTTTAACCTTTAAAATTTTAAATTAATTTTAAAAATTTAAAAATTTTAAAAATTTTTAATTTTTTTAAAACCAAATTTTTAAACTAATTTAATTTTTGGGCTAATTTTTTATTAAATTTTTTTTTTTCCCAAATTTTTAAAAAAAATTTTTTTTAATTTTTTTTGGGAAAAAAATTTTAAAATTTTAAATTAAATTTACACCTTAATTTAAAAATTTCTTTAAATTTTTTAAAAAAAATTTTCCCTTTTTTAAATAAGGGGTTTTTTTTTCAATTTAAAATTCCTTTTTTTTTTTAAAAAAGGGTTTTAAAAAATTTAAATTTAAAAAAATTTTAAAAATTTTTTTATTTTTCGGAAATTTTTTCATAAAATTTTTTTAAAAAAATTTTAAATTTTTAATTAAACAACCAAACCCCGGGGAAAAAAAAAATTTTGATAAAAATTTCTTAAATTTTTTTTAAAAAATTAAATTTTATTTTTTTTTTTTTTAATTCCAAAACCCAAAAATTTTTTTTTAAAAAATTTAACATAAGGGAAAAATTTAAAATTTAAAATCTTTTAAAAAAATTTCCTTTCCCTTTTTAAAGGGTTTTTTGGGGTTTTTTTAATTTTTTGGGAATTTAAAAATTTTTTCCCCGGGGGGTTTTTCAAAAAGGAAAGGGTTTTTTTTTAACTAAACCAAAAAATTTAATTTAAAACCCTTAATAAAATTTTCAAAAGGGGTTTACCCTTTTCAAATTTCCCAAAAAAAATTAAATTTAATGTTTAAAATTTTTTTAAAAATTTTTAAAAAGGGTTTTTTTAAAAAAAAAAAAATTTTTATTTTTGGGGCCCCCCAAAATTTTTCCCCCTTTTGGGGTTTTTAAAAATTTTTTTTTTTAAATTTTTTAAAAAAAGGGAAATTTTTTTTAAAAATTTCCCTTTTTTTTTTTTAAAAAAAATTTAAAAATTTTCCCTTGTTTTTTAAAAAAATTTTTGGGCCCCTTTTATTTTAAAAAACCCAAAATTTAAAAAACCCTAAAAATTTTTTTTTAAAACCCCAAATTTTTTTAAAAAAATTTTTTTTAAAAAAAATTTCCCTTTTAAAAAAAATTTAAAAAAAAAAAAAAAAAAAGGGGGGGCCCAAAAAACCCCCCAAAAAAACCTGCCCAAAGGGGGGGGAAAAAAAAAATTTGGGAAAATTTTTTTTTCCCTTTTTTTGAAAATCATAGCATAGGATTTTAAAAAATTCCAATAAATCACTATGAACTCCACAACATCATATATCATTAATCGACCTTAAATAATTTCTAAATTTTTAGATCATCGTCAAAAATTTCTTAACATGCTTAGAAATTAAATTTCGAACATGATATATGCTTCTATTTCATCATACTAAACATTATTAATTCACAACATTACATCTTAACATTATTTCTTTCCTAAGAACACATCTTAACATAAAATCGAACCATTGAAAATTTAAAATCTTAATGTATAATCGAAGCTCGTTCGATTTCTAACCTTTAACGATGTCGATTTAGTGTCAAGTTTAAATATCCAATTTGGTAAGGAAAGATGAACACACAAGGTTTTCCTTCTATAAAAGCTCTCGGTTCTTTCTCTAAAATGAGGAGCAAGAGTTGTTTTGTGTTAACTAAACTTAAGTAATTGATTTTATATGTAGTGAAGACTTAATAAAAATCTACTATCTCACATGTATCTCTCACTCGGTCTTCACTCATGACACAAGCAAGACAAATTCAAATCATGCTTTATGACTAGCTTAATTAATCATCATCACTTTACTTACACAAAGTTAATGCATTAACTCGCATTGAACAAAACAAAGCAATTATCCTTCCTTGGTTTCACAAGTGCCGTCGGCTTTCCTCTCACTCATCATTGCGAGGATGATCTTTTAATTTGTCTCATTACTATACATGCATATAATATCTACACTCTTAAATATCGCAATACGTCGTGAGGAGTTAATCAAAGTCTTACAAGCATCTTTTAGTCAATCCTTACGGCTTTCTCACTCATACAAAGCCTTACTTGTTTCAACAAGTTAAAGGTCTTGATAAGGTGTAATTACATCACACTAATGTATAACATATTGGAGATCACAAAATGTGTACATTAAGACACGTATGTACACAACTTTCCATTCTAAGTGCCCAACATTTAAATTTTTGCAATAAGTAGTTATATAACATAATATATATATCTTAGATGATAAATTATATCATAGGAAAAATAATTAGAATGATTCATATATGAAACCACAATTTAGAAAATTAGGGTTTTGAGAATACTAACTTCTATTCAATAATCATTCCTTAATTCTCTAGCATTGTTTTAATGCTAAATAATACGCTAATTACATAAAATAATCATAGGAATTTAAATATTATAATTCCTTGATCATTAGACTAGTTTTCTAATCGATCTACAGCGTTGACGTTTGAAGCGTCTTAAAAGCGTTCATTATCGACCTATCTCAAAAGGTCGTAATAAAGTCGTAATCACTTTATTAAATCATTCCATTAATAATGGAATTTAATTCTAAGCTTAGTCACTTAGAAAATTTTCACGAAATTTTAACTATCGATATTCGATCGGCGTTAAAATACTTTCTTGAAAACAACTTTATAAAATTTTATTCCTTAATCCACAATCCTTAGTGAATATAAAATAGAATTCATTATATCATAATTAATCGAAATCATTTTTCGATAATTTGCGATTCGATTATTTGGTGAAACCACAATTCACAATTTTAAATATAAGTAATTAGGTGTTTAATTCTTGAGGATATTCTGATAACATCATAAATTTCACGTGATTTCCTTTTGTCCATGGTTTCTCCATTGGACTTTCATCAAAGACCAATTTAATCCTCAATCATTGAATCATACGATCAAGTAGTCGTAGATGTTAAATCATGACTCATCTTTGAGTTAAAGATCACGTCGTATAATGAATTACATGATTTGGGTCATATTCGTATTTCTTTAGGCGTGACGCGTGGAAAAACATTTTGTACATTCCCAATTTTTTTGGTGGAAGTACTAATCTAGAGGCTCTTGGGCCTATTATTTCTAGGATCTCGTAAGTCTATAAATCTTGATCTCGACATTCACTGTACTTTGAACTTTATAATTTTCCTCGAAGGAGAAATCTCGAAGAACTTTATTTTCGCATTCAATCTGGTTCGAGATCTCAGGCGTACCGGCGTAAGACTTTTATCTGTCTGTGAGCTTCTCTCGGTTTTTGCCTTATTTGGCAAATATCTTAATCATTTCATTACGTTGTCGAAACGCATACTTTACTCGCCTACTTTATTACAATAAAGTGGTGGTTGATATTCTTTCCATATAATGCCACGTGTGGCTATGTTAGCGTTGCTTGCGATTGTGGTCGTCACGTAAACTTAATAAAGTGGTGGTTGATATTTCTTTCCATATAATGCCACGTGTGGCTATATCGATCGTTGCTTGCGGTTATGGTCGTCAAGTAAACTTAATAAGTGGTAAAACATGTTCCCACTTGCACCTCGATTTAACATTAATGTTCTCGCCATGTCCTTAAACATCCATATTGTCCTTTTATACGTCCATACGTCCGTGAGGGGACATCTACGATAAGGTTGAATATCGTGCATAACTCCCTTTTGGTGAGCTGGCTTTCGAAAGAAGTAAACTTGGAATCTCTATCTAAAGGGATAGGTATTGGGACCACTTGCAAAGATACGATTTCCTTTATGTATGGTGAGATAAATTATCGGACCTCAGGTCAATCGAATGAGCAGAGATGAGCATTTTTGGTGAGTCGAACCACTTCTTACATATAGTAGTGTTATTTCTTTATGACTTTAGCGAAACACATCATAAAATCCATTGCTATGTCATTTCATTTTCATTTATATCTCATTAGAGATTATAACCTCTTATAAGGTCATTGATACTGATGCCTTCTACCTCTTATAATCGAGACAATGCTAGTTAATGAGGTTATAGCTCATTTCAATTCTTTACTTATCTAATTTTTTTTGTAAATCATAATATACTTTAGTGTTGTTGCTTGGGTGGGCGGTATGAGAAATATCATGAGCTTCGTTCATGATTTCATTTCTAAACTTATCCTTGCTTGAAATATATATATAACCTTTCTTTAGACAATATGACATTGTCGAGGCTAGTTTATATCTGGTGGAATCGCTTTCTTGATTAGAGCCATCTTTTCTATCTCATTTTAAGTCTCTTGCTCGAAGAAATAATCGAACTTTTATGGTTTGTGAAGAATCTGACTTATTTCATATAGGGAGCGTCTTCAAAAATTTTGTACACGTATTACCGTTTGCTATTTCAAGTCGTGAGTTGGGTGATTCTATTCGTGAGTCTAAGTCGTCGTGGTGCTTTGACTATTATCTTTCTCACTTTAATAAGTGGCCTCACATTCATTTGTCCATGTAAATTTGATTCCTTAGGAAGACATCATATGTCTGAGGAATATTCTTTCTTTAAGCCGAAATTCGTATATTAAACTTGGCAAAATTTTGCTCGACTCTAAAGTCCATAATCAGGTCCTTGATGTTCTTTAGGTTCTTTCTAGTCGCCTTATAGATAAGAACATCATTCATAAGGATTTGAACAAAATTGTCTAAATACATATGGAACAACGGATTTTGAGGTTCATGATATAGGGCTGGTGTACTAGCTTGTCGATTGGCATGACTATAATCTCATAGTAACCATATCATTATTGGAACAATTTTGCTTTTCGTACATCAGATACCATTTACACATAAGCCACCATTTACATATGAGTCTCATATTATCATAGGACTTTATGTCTCGGTGGCTTCGTCGAATCGATACCTTTAAGCTTGAAATTTGCCTATTTCGGTACATTTTACCTCGTATATCCAAGCGATCTTTCTCTTTCGAGCCGAGTCCTGCTTATCCCGTTTCTTCTTGACACGAGTGCATGTTACTTTTAGAGAAATATGGTTGGGTTGGTGAAGTAGTTCCTAGTCCACGAGGCGGTATGATCTGTCTCTTGCCGTTCGTCCACCCAGGTATAATCCATTAGCGGGGCGTGGGGCGGCGTTTGGGACATCGAGGATCAACCACTCCTTTGTACCATCTTGGGTGACTTGCCTCGAGATAGGACAAGTGCTAGTAGGTCAGTTCGTCGCGTAATATGTAATGCTTGAGTCGGTGAACAAATCTGGTGATGCCCAAGTCTTGGGTTTTCTACATGCGAAGAAGATATTCTGTGATCTTCTTTTGCAAACACACGCCATTCCGTTGGTGGCCAGTAAACCTACGGATACCGTCCTGCCGTCCATAACTCCATAGTTGCGAAACATCGCTGTGATCGCGAAGTTCCTCCAAAGCATCCTAAATTCATGCGGATTATAGTAAAAAGCGCCGATATGCTGTGTGAGTTCTAAGCACATGGCACGTGGTTATCTTCTTACCATATTATTCCCTTTTCACGCCATACAATAGCGAGATAGTTACAGATGAGACGACCTTAAATTAAAGCGATTGAGGATTGAAATCCCGTTGCATAAAATTTCATGGAGGAGAAACTATGTCAGGTGCTTTTAATCACGTGGTGGCATCCATTTTTAACCACATTTCTTGAATTATATCTCGTTCCACATGAATATTATGATCTAACTCGTTTGTTAGAACTTGGGCGATCTGGGTCGATTCTAAACTTCGAGCAACACTGCGATGGCCATAATTCTCATATAGGTGAGGAGATTTTTTATTTTTTCTTGATTAGTTTACCACGAATTGGGTTCTATCGTTTCTCGCATACTTGTGCGATGTTGAAAAGCGAAACACACTATATCGAGCAGAAAATTATAGGTATTGAATTTTTTCTCATATCTATCGAGCACTTCACGATTTACATTGAAATCTGTTTGATCTGCAGTATAGAGCTCACAGTCTCGATGTTCTCGTCTATTCGATTAAACATCTATTCGTACATAATTGTCCTTTCCTTGGGACATTATGTTTCTTGTGATAAGCCATTCATTGCTTATTACCTTACCGCTACAGGTGTAGATTACTATTATGCTTTTATCAATGGCGTTACATGGTTAGGTTTATATATCGAGCTATCATTGATATTAATATCTCGATAACTTAATCTCGCCATGAACACTATCATTCATTTACGATCGGGTATGAATGATTCAATTCCACTACTTTATCGATCTTAAAATATATCTCAGTATATCCTTTAAAATCTTCGAGGAGAAAATCCTTGTCTTGGCATTTAGTGCCATCGTTTGTAATATCCTTTTTGGATATCGTCATTTCTTCTAAATCTTTATTGATTCATTTTGAAATTTTGCATAGGATAAAACCTTTGTCAAAGTTGGGGACGTATTATACTTTTGTCTTCTTGGTCAATATCTTTACCAATTTCTCGACATTTAATGATTGCTTCATTTCTGTGTCGGGTATATAATATTTCACTTTATTGATCGTCGTCTGAAAGTATGAGGGTAAGATT
Source organism: Salvia rosmarinus (assembly GCA_036937905.1). Classification (NCBI taxonomy): domain Eukaryota; kingdom Viridiplantae; phylum Streptophyta; class Magnoliopsida; order Lamiales; family Lamiaceae; genus Salvia; species Salvia rosmarinus. The sequence continues at coordinate 28,968,481 of CM072824.1, read as the reverse complement.
TACAATTAGATTAATCTTAAGATTCTTCCGTATGAATCTTTTCATTTTATTCTCTTGAAAACATTTCCTTTGCAAAAGTCTAAGAAAAATCTTATTTATTAATTTCTAAGACACCTGAAATGAAGCATTTTGTGTCAATCTGATTTAGAATACTAAGATCCGTTTCAAATAATGAATCTGTTTCTTTCTATCTTCTTTACTTGAAGGGAATTACTTTACTTATCGAAATCGTAATATCATTGAAACTTATCTCATATTGTGGCTATCTCATAATTGTATAGCTAATAATTTCTTGACTATTTTGACTTTCGTCCCTTTCTTGAGCATGGTTTCGAGGAAAGTATATTACTTTCATTATACTTGATTCTTTACTCGGAATTTGAGGCAGTCGTTATTGTCATATAACTTGGTAGGTAGTACGTTTGTACACCATAACTTAAATTCAACATCTCATTATATCTTCATTGTGGAATGTTTCTCATACTTGATTTACATGCTGAGGCTATCCTAGCATTTGTTCACATCGTCTCGATGATTACGATTCCCTCGATCTCGTTATCATTGGTTTAACCAGTCTCGATTGCTTGGAATTGATTATGCTCAAGCATAATTTCATTGATTGAGGTATAAAACTAGAGATTAGATTATACGAGATGCTATAATTAAACTTACATATATATCCTTTGAAAAGAATATGGGTGCATCTCCATTCTTTATACATATCGAACCTCTAAGGAGGTTTTAATGACAATCAAATATCTTAAAGATAAGTTGTAATCTCTAGTTATGTCGTAATAAGGAAATTATATCTCAATGATATCATGCCCAGCTTACTTGACTCTTGCATTCCGTGCTAAAGGTATCTAATTCATAACATTTCGTTATCATATGATCACATGAAGATATAACTAGCATTATCAAAATCGGTAAGCTTCCATGAGGGTCATTGCGTCCATGTGCATCATAGGGAAAATATCTCGTCTCATCGAGATCTTATTTACATCATATCTTCTTGATGTCTATCACTCTCTTGATCTCGAAACTTTAGGGTTATCCAAAATAAGTCAACCTACATCATATCTGATGTTTATCACTTTACTAATTCAAAACTTAGGTGACAAGATAAGTCAACCTGCATCTTACCTATTGGTCTCCGGGATTGAAGAAAATTCGTCATATCGACTTTCAAAAGATATGGGTTCGTAAACCAAAATAACATTCAATTGAATCCATATATTCTTTGAACTGAATAATTTAGGATCTAGGGTCCGAAGACCAGAATGACGACTACTGAGATTTCTTTGGTCATATGGGCTGGCCAGACCCGTCACAAATATTTTCTCAGTCACACAAGGACTTGGTTTAGAAAGGACACATTATAAATTCTCGGGTTGGAAATTTTCTTTCAGAAAAAGTGAGAAACTTATATGATTTCTCAATTTGAACTAGGTCATAGAGTTAAACTCAATGACAGAAATTTGGTAATGAAAAGAATTTAAAACTTTATATAACACATTATAGGTCATCATCAAAGGTTCCTCTATATGTCATAGCACCTCTTGTACTCTTGGGAATACTACTTTCTAGTATCGTTCTAAGATTCTAATCGCACCAGTAAAGTTCCCATTCTATAAAACTATAAACTAACTTCAACTGAATCTCGTCAATTCTGGTGAAGGAATCAGGGATTGGTTCTTCATAAGAAGTATAGTAATCTGTGATAGGAGTACGTGGCGAAAACCGTCAGTAATCAGAGCTCTAACGAAGGAGAACGGACTAAAACAAAAACATTGCGCAAACAGTTTTGTTGATGCCGAGCTCGGGATACCGAGGTCATAAGTACACCGATGTCGAAGTTGTTGCGTTGTCATTTGCCAATGCCGAGGTCATTGCCGAGATTATTGACATAATGACTAAGTCATTAAAGCCGACTTTGAAGCCGAAGTTGAAGGTATCGAGGCCGCAATCGAGGCGCGCATGTCAACCTTGATCGTATATGATAATGCCGATATCAAAGCCAAAGGCGCATGGTCGACGCCGAGGTTGATTTCCGAGTGGAGGTGATCGTGAGAGGTCAAGATAAATTCGACGAGGTGGATGTCACACCGCCGCTGCCAAGGTCGAAGCCGAGCTCATACCACAGACTCGCTCGCCGTGCAGGTCACACCCGCCGAGCTCGGCCGAGGTGGACAACCGAGTCGAATCGCCAAGGTTGGACAAGATCGAGGTCGGAACCGAATCGACCGGAAGCAAAGTCAAAATTATACATCTGGTGCGAAGCCGAGGTCGAACGAGCATGATTGCGAGTTCGGTCTTTAATTGACTCTCACGAATTCTTCGATCACATTTCCACTTCGCTTCCATCAAGAGTCATAGTTGATTTGGAGTTCACATGCGTGAACTTCCAAATAAAAGATCATTCTCGTGTCACTTATCACATAGTGACATTCATCATCTTGACATCTTTTCCATTTCGAAATGGAATTTTCTTTTCGTCTATCAATTCGAGATTCTCATTTCGATCTCGCTTTTGTTCTCGTGATGGAATAAAATTCTATTAATTCATCTTCCCATGTTCTTTTGCAAATGAGATCATGCATCTTAAATACTCTACGTTCTCTTCGGATAACATACCCATCATCGTAAACATCTTTGGATTTGAAATAAAATTTTCAAATATTCATAATAATAAATTTCTATCAATTACATGAATTCAAACATTTTATTCTTAAAAAAATTGTCAATACATTCTCGTATGACATTATCATACGTTGGTAGCGAACCAACGACTTTCAATCAATTTCATAACTTTAATTTGGGATGACATAGTCATTAATCAAAACAATATTGAGAATTGAAGAATAAAATTTCAAATATGACGAACATAGTTCGTTTTAAACATACGCATTTCTTGCGAAAAATTTTCAATCAATCAATCAATCATGGTTATTTACAACCTTTCTCATTTCATTTGTCGATAATGTTCTATCGATACCAATCATTTGTCGATAATGTTCTATCGATACCAATCATTTGTCGATAATGTTCTATCGATACCAATCATTTGTCGATAATATTCTATCGACACCAAATCAAATTTATAAGTCTCAAACTTTTTCTTTTTCAAAGATGAGAAAATCATTTACCTTTTCCCAGTCGAGCTTGATGTGATGGAGTGTCGGGCAGTGTCGGCTGATCTCTAGAAATCTAGTGACTCAATCTAGACTTAACTCTGAAAAGAGGTTTTGGATTCAAAGAGCGAACGACTCTGATACCACTTTGTAACAGCCCCTAAATCCTAAGTACGATTTAGCAGGGGCTAATACTTGGAATAACAATCAAGGAAGCTTTAACCAATATATATACAAGAACTCATATGTTCTGGAAGTATTCAACTAATCAACATCATAAGATAAATTAATTCAATTGCAGCGGAAACATGTGAATACACATATGACGATGTGTATTCAAGGTTTCTAATATGTCGATTCAAAGGCGGTTACTCACTAGCACACATCTCCATCCATCATCCGCTCAACTGCGCACATTAAAAACAAACATGCAGGTGAGTACAAGATTTGCACTCGATGGCTCATGCCAAAATAATTTATCAAGTTTAAATTACTTCGCCCATCTCAAGAATACGATGTTTTAATTTGAAATACTCGTGCTTACTAAATAATTTCTTTCATTTTCCATAAAGATTCAATCGCCGACATTTTCCTTGTATGTATGATCCATATCCACTGATTATTACTCGCTACTGGAGGAGGCCTCCACAGACGCTGCCCGTGACCGCCGAAAACCCTTTCAAGACACAAATACAAAATAATCGATGCACAAAATCAAGGCTATCTCGTGACAGGATACTTAATTCTCCATCATCCTTGGTACTTCCAAGAAGACTAATTCAAGCATGTCGTAAAGTGGAGTTACCCAACATTATGCATCAACAATCACGGATCGATACATACATAAACATAAACAATTTGGGTGTAATTAAATAAATCATTTCATAAATATTTGCTTGCAATAAAGCATCATAAATAAATCATTTGATAAGTTCTATCAATTTGGTATAGTAAAGCCCACCTTTACTTTTGAACTTTGAATTCGCGACGTGTTCTCCTCTCGTTGCGTAGAACCTTCACGCCCCACCTTTACGCAAAAATTTACGCTTAGACGTCAGCACGCTTTTCGAGATTTTCAAATTTCATTCAACTTTGATAAATAATAATAATTGAAGTTTTAATAAACTTTAATACGCCGCTTCAATGCGATTTCAATAAAAATAAGTCTCAGATTTCGAGAGAGATTTAATATGATCTATACCTCATTTTAACCTTTAGTTAAATAATTAACGATAATAACGTTATTCAATAAAATGATTTCAAATATGAAATCTTTCTCACAATCGAGATATTCAAATAAAGGTAACACGCTTTTCACGTGATTAGCGTATTTAACTAACGATTTGACGTTAATTTCGAAAGTCAACCATTTTGACTTTTCGCTATAAGATTTCAATAAAATACATTTTTAATGTATAAATTAATATAAATCGATTTTCAATCGATTTCTTTTCAATTCTCGATTTTCACGCAAATCGATAAACTTGATTAATATTTTCTTTCAATATTAATCTTTTAATACTTAAGCATTATTTTATGCTTTTAACGTTATTCGATATAACGCTTCATCGAAACATAATATTCTATGTTTAATAAATCTAGAAAATTAAATTATGTCTAATATAATTTTTTACATATAATAATTTATTATTCTTGATTAAAAAGGAATTAAAATTCTTTATTTAACAATATATAGCTCACTATTATATGGTAAATTTCCAAACTTGTTCCAAAATTCTTCTAAATTCATATAGTGTATTATTTTACACTATGATCATTAATATGTACTAATATCACTATAGAAAAATTTGGAACATACCAGTATACATTATATAGGTCACGGTTTTACCAAAATTAATCCAATAAATTCTAATAATTATACACAAGTCTCCAATATCAATATATAACATAATTATAACCTAAGGTTTAATAAAATCAAACTATACTCCAAAAATTCAAACCATGTAGCTCACGGCTATTTAGGTATATCAAACCAAACAATTTTTATAAAATCCTATAAAATTACACTATGCTTATATGCTATCATATAGCACTAGTACATCATAATATCATGTAATAACACAATATAAACCATTAATTCCTACACTATAGGTTTCGCCCTTTGATTATAAATAGGTATATATGTCCAAAATTCTAATAAATTCCTACATCACCTAATTAATACCCTAGATCAACAATATGCTATTATATCAAGCATATAAAAATTATACAACAAGGTAGCAACTTATATCATTTTCGACAATTTGGGTATTTTACACAAATGGATTCCAAAATTTCTAAATTAATAACATGCACTCCTACAACACTATAGATCAACAATCCAACTTAAATCATACTTAGAAATTTTTGAGCATCATCAAAATAATTTAAATAAATTGCTTAGCTTATGAAATAAATTATCTATACACATATTAACATATGTAACATAGTTCCTAAGCTTAGAACATGCTAGCATGATTTATCGTGATAATTAATACATGCTAAAATAATAATTTAAACCGATGGATTATTGAAAGTTAGTTTTATCGAAGCTTGTTCGATATCTAACCTCGTTATCGGAGTCGATCGGTTGTAGGATAGTTCAAACTCAAACAAATTGAGATGAAAGAAGAAGAAAAATGGTTTAGTTTTCATCGGAGAGCTCACGCGAGAGAGAGGAAGAAAGAAAGGAGAATGTGTTGTGATGATGTTTTTGTGCTTCAAGACACATTAATACTTAAGTAATTAGAACAAAAGAAACAACACACATGCAAGCACCTCTCGCTCCCTCACAAAATTTAACAAGACAAGAAATGAATAATATTTGGTCAAAGTGATTATGTCACACCTAAATATCTCTTACACCCATATTAACTCTTGGAAGCTTTAATAAAGCTTTTGGAAACACAAAATAAAAATCTTGTCCTAAGCAAGGCATAATGTCATCGACTTTCATGAGGGGAAGAACAAATTCAGATTTTACATGTATTTCTCAAGTGTATTGTGTACACTCTATCCCAAAATATTTTCATCATCAAATTAGAGGAAAGTTCAAGCTTCTCACTTCATTTCTTCCTCCTAATACACGGCTATTATACACACTAGCACACATCCACTTGATTTTACTAGGTTAATGTGTACACTACATATCCTACTTGCATGATTTAATTCATAACTCATCAAAGTGTAATACAATTGACGTGAATTTCCCATTTAACAAAGAAAACTCACGCACTTTTCATTCCACTAGTAGTATATAAATATTTTCATGCTAATTATATATATATTTCATAATATATGTTTTAGATGATAAATTATATCATAGGAAAAATTATTGGTATCATTTTCATGAAAACCCTAATTTTCGATTTAGTGGTTTTCGAGAATCTTAAATATTCAAAAATATAATTCCAAAATTTTCTAACATTATTTCAATGCTAAATAATATTCTAATTATATAAAATAATCATAGGAATTTAAATATCATAATTCCTCGATCATTAGACTGATTCTCAAGTCATCTCAAAACGCTAACGTTTGAACGCCTCTAACGTTAATTATCGACTCATTTCAAAATGGTCGTAATAAAGCTGATTAATAATGGAATTAAATTCTGCTTAAAAAACTTAGAAAATATCACGAGCATTAAAAATATCGATACGTAATCGACGAGAAATAATACCGCTGAAATACGCTATATTTCGTATTTCAATTCACATTCATCCGTGAATAAAACATAGGAATTTATTATTCCAGATAATCGAAATCATTATTCGATATTTTAATAATCAAATTATCGAGACGAAACCCTAATTTATGATTTTATTATCGTAATTGGGCTTTTAATAAATCGGGTATTACATGGCGGCATGGCTCAGTAGTCGGGCGTGTGGAGCACGTCACACAACAGATGCCTTAGCACCGCCACTGAGCATACGCGCCCGGCGGATCTCGGCAGACACAGCGAGGCGCGATTTATCGCACTGCAAACCTCGGCGTCCATCTATCGGCAGGCGCGGCCCACAGCAGCGCTTCACAAGGCAGTTCGGCGGCACACAGACGGCCCGGTGAGGCTCGGCAGATTCTACCGGAAACCTCAATGAGGTCTCGGCGAGCAGGCGATGCGGGCGTGTGATTCTCGCTATGATGCCCCGGCGGCCTCATACCCTCGGCGGAGCATGCTGCGTGGAAACCTCGACGGCGGCGGCTCGGGCAACAGACGCAGGATTTTCTCGGCAGCCGGCTAGTCTCTCAAGGCGATTCTCGGCAGATCACGCGGCACAGACTCGGCCGACAACAAGTGATTTCCTACAGACCGGCGAGCCTTCCTGATGAGGTTACCGCAGGTCTCGGCAGGGTCAAGGCGCCTCGTGGGCGACACGCGAGGTAGTCGACGGGCGGTGATGGTGCTGGCGTACTGTGGGGTCGCACTTAGCGCCGAGCGGCCCGGCACCATCTGGGCCCGACCCGCCCAATTCGACCCCGACCGGATTTTCACCAACCCATTTTTCGCCCGATTCCGGATTTTGGCCCGATCCGACTGCTCCAACGATCCGCCCATTTTCGATTTTTCGCCCAAATCTAATTTTTACGAATCCGGTCTCGCTACCGCACGAGGGCTCTGCTTTTCGAGATTTTGAAGAGTCACTTTGCAAAATTTATGTAATAAATTAGCAGTAAATCTGAGGATCCACGAAAGGGCCGCGATGAACGATTTTATTTTATTTTTATCGCTCAAAACATGTCGTGGATGTTTAAATTATGCGATGGCATGCTATGTATGTTTAAATTACGAGACAAACATTTTATATGTTTTCGTGATTGATACGCATAGTAAGCATGCTAGGTTTATCGCGCTTTTCAAGCATATTTTAGAATTTCGTGAGCATGTTTTACATGTTGAGTTCTATAGAAAAGCATGCTAGGATTACGTGATCTGCATGGACAAACCTTTTGAAACAAAAGACTAAGAAGTAACCCGACATATTAATTTTAAAATTAAAATGTCAAGACCTCCACTTTTGATCTCTAAACAAAGTGATACGTGACGTGAGTAAACGCCCACACGCGGCTTGCTTCGCACTGCTTGTCATAAGTTTGTTGGATGAGATTTCTAAATAAAACATTTTAATCTATTGAGAAGTGGGAGTTTCATGTGTAAATATCCACACGCTGGCTTGCATATATGCGATTTTTCATAAGTTCTCTAGAGATAGATTTAAAATGAGATAACAAAGGAATTTGATTGGAAGCGGTATGGTCCTAGTGAGATGCCAATTCTAAGAATTCATTTTCTCATTGTTAAAATTGTGATCATTGCTTAGACATCACCTCAAGTACAACTTCCTGCCAAGTCCCTTCTTGTGATAGTGATGTGGTCTAGTAAGGTCCAATCATTAATTTCATTTGTCATAAGGATAAGTTGACATGGATTGAAATTAAATGACTAAAAGGTATATTTTAGTGCAGTGGGGGTTCATGTGTAACGTCCACACGCGTGGCTTACATGTGGGATTCCTTGAGCGATTGGAGGTTTCAATTAATATTGTTTTATCAAAAGGTTACAATATTATTGTTACGAATTATGTGCGATCGTATGCTTATGTGTTTACATTACTTTTCAGATATGTCTCTTATACCGATTATCAATATGCTTGCACAAAATCCTCTATCCGGTCTAAATTTTATCGAGTGGAAGCGAAACATGGAATATGTTCTTACCATTTGAAGAACACATGTTTGTTCTCACTACTCCCAAACCCGATGCCCTTCATCGCGATCGACTAATGAGCAGCGAGAGTCAAGCGGACTTCGCATAAGTCGAACAATATGGCCAAGTGTTATATGATGACTACGATGTTCAAAGGCTTGCAGTGCAACATCGATCGATGGTGACGCGGCGAAATATGGTCAAGTCTCGAGTAAGTTCGGGCGATCGGATCGGACGATCCGCCCACACAATGAGAGAAATCTTGGCATGTAAGATGGAAGAAGGAAGTTCGGTCCATGAACATGTCTCACATGACTCATCTCATGGATAGTCTCGATCGGTTGGGAGGAGGTATTGACGGTGAAGCGAGGTCGATATCATCCTCAACACACCGCCCAAGTCTTTTGAGAATTTTCGAATGCGATCATGAGCAAGACCGAGTAAACACTTAGTCGGTTGCTTAATGATCTCGTGGCGCAGAAGAGTCATGGGTAAAGGAGCACATGCCTTGCTAGCACATCTAGGGGCCCAAATTTTCCGTTGAAAATGGAAGAAGAAAAGGGCACCAAAGGTGGTAGAGCGAAAGGAAGCGATGGGAGCGGTGGGGCGAGAACATGTTCGCCAATCAAGGCTTGAAAAGCGAAGGAGAGGGCAAGTGCTTCAAGTGCGGCAAGACTGGGCATTGAAAGGCCAAGTGCCTAAGCTCAAGGCACAAGGTACGCTATTTGCTTTAGTAACGAAAACATGTTTAGCGACTTGTTCTACTCGTTCATGGGTAGTAGATACGGTGCGCGATCGATCATGTTTGTTACACCTGCGAGGGGGTTCTACGACAAGGAGGCGTGTGATGGCGAGATAACGATCTCCATGGTCAACGCGGGCGAAAGTCGAGGCCGTTGCGATCGGAGATGTTACTTTATGTTTTGATAGAACTGTTTAGTATTGAAAGACATTTTATATGTGCGGAGTTTCAGTGGAACCTTATTTCCGTTTCCAAACTATTTATTCATAGATATTCAGTTGTTTTGATAGTGGTGTTTCTATCATAAGAAATGACGAAGTTATCGTGGTGGCACTTTATATAATTAAGCTTTATACTATTTACGCCAAACATAATACCTTTAACTATGTTGCATCTAAATCAAACCTTAAGAAGAAAGTTTTCTTTGCAAGATAACACCACATTTCTCGTCATCTAAGATTAGGTCATATCGATATAAATAGGATCCAAAGACCGGCTAAGAATGGGCGTTGGGTGATCTCACAGCTTACTCCATTCCCATCATGCGAATCCTGTATAGAAGGAAAGATGTCAACCGCACCTTCATGGCGAAGGGTTATAGAGCCCAAGTGTTGTAGCTAGTCCATTTCGACATGTGTGGACCTATGTCCACACAAGCTCGTGGAGGGTACGAGTATTTTGTCACTTTCATTGACGATTACTCAAGGTACGGATACATATACCTGCTTCACCGCAAGTCTGAATGCTTTGAGAAATTCAAAGAATTTAAGGCGGAAGTGGAGCGAAGCTTGGTAAAATATCAATCATGCGGGTCGATCGCGGTGGCGAATACCTCGAGAATAAGTTTATGGACTATTTGGTGCGGTGTGGGATTACCTCCCACTACTACACACCGGCACACCACAAAAATGGTGTGTCGGGCGAAGAAATAGGACTCTCTTAGAAATGGTTAGATCGATGATGAGTTATGCAACATTGCTTATTTCGCTCGGGGTATGCCTTAGAAACAATGACATACTTGCTAAATCTAGTACCATCCAGTCACCAAAAAGACCCCTTTCGAGTTGTGGTTTGGTATGCAAGCTAGTTTAAGTCACATAAGGATATGGGGCAAAGACACGTGTCTTTGAACAAGAAGGTTGACAAGTTGGAGTCTAGATCGATGCAAGGCTGTTTATTGGCTATCCTAGAGGAGCGAAGGTGGTTATTTCTATAGTCCTAAGGATCAAGGTCATTATTAGCACTAATGCCCGATTCTTAGAAGAGGATTATATGAAAACCATAAATCCAAAGTTGAAATCATTCTTCAAGAATTAGAAGTTGATCGTATTCCACCACCGATTAAGCGAAAGTGCGAGATATCGGTGTCAGTGGGAGGAATCGACATCGATACTTTAAGAAATTGAAGCGGGTCGAGTTCCACCGGAGATACCGCCGTCTGAGTGGCTCCTATCCAAAGAAGTTGTGCAAGATAGAGAACTACAAGTTATTGCACCCACCGTTGCCATTGTGCCATGGAGCCTCGTCGTAGTGGGAAGGTTGTTCATCAACCCGAGCGATTTATGTTCGTGGGTGAATCTTGGTTATAGTCCTGTGAAGCGAGCAGCAATAATCGACCCATGGACATACGGTGAGCGATACAAGACATTGATGCAAGATCATGGCACACCGCTATGGACTTAGAAATTGAGTCCATAACACTATGGATATATACTGAAAGACACATCTACCGGATGGCGAGGAAGCCATAGGTAGTAATTGGGTATACAAGAGGAAGAGATTCAGATGGAGACGTTTGACTTTTAAAGCCGAGCTTGTGGCGAAAGGGTACACTCAGTTGATGGCATCGATTTCGATGAGACCTTTTCACCGTAGCAATGCTCAAGTCCATCGTAATTCTTACGGCCATAGCAGCCACTTAAACCTTGAGGTTTGGCAAATGGATGTGAAAACCGCTTTTCTCGAACGGTTACCTTGAAGAAGGTAGAGACATCTATATCTGCAAAGAAAAGGTTATGTGGTGAAGGGTGAAGAGCATCTAATATGGAAGCTTAAAAGTCCATTTATGGACTCAAGCAAGCTTCACGATCCCGGAACTTACGCTTTGACGGGTGGTAAAGTCCTATGGATTTATCCAGTAGTGGTGTATCGTTTAGCGAAAGTTGTGTGTATCGCTTAGATATCAACGGTGATGTGGTATCTAAAGAGTTGGTTATCCGATCAGTTTGAAATGAAAGACTTAGGAGATGTAGCGTACATTCTTGGGATCAAGGTTTACCGAGATCGCAAGAGGAAAATGTTGAGCTTATCTCAAAGCGTCTTACATTGATCTTGTGATTACTCGCTTTAGTATGCGAGACGCGCGAAAGGATTGCTACCTTTCGGACAGTGTTCCTTTATATAAGGAAGCGGTCACCTATGACCGCAAATGAGATAGAGGAATGAGACAACTTCTTCTGCGCTTCGCCGTGGGAAGTCTCATGTCTTAATCTTATGTACGAGACCCGATATTCAAGCTATGCAATGGGCATAGTAGCTAGATATCGCCTAACCACCTGACAAGCTCATTGGACTGCGGTAAAGAATATACTCAAGTACACGAAAAGGACTCGAAGATTATAATTTGGTTTACCATGCAGATAGTCTAATGCCTTTGGGTTATTTAGACTCGGTTCCAAGTCGGCCGTGATGAGAAGAAGTCACCTCGGTATGTGTTTACCTTGGGAGGAGGCCGTATCCCGCGCTAAAGGCAAAGTAGCGATGCATTGCGGACTCCACCATGGAAGCCGAATATGTAGCCAACTTGAGGTTGCGCTAAAGAGGTCATGGTTCAAGAACTACCATGGATCTAGATGTGGTACCTAGTTTGCCCAAGAGTATCATAGTTTCTTGTGATAACTTTCAGTGCGATGCAGCAAACTCGAAGGAACCACGGACCCACAAAGCAACGAAACACATAGAGAGAAAGTACCATGTCATACACGAAATCCTTAGGCTTAGGGGATGTCTTGATTGAGAAGATTGGTATCTGCGGATAACCTAGGCGATCCATTCACGAAGAGCCTGCCGTAAAAGTCTACGAAGAGCATATTCGAGGACTTGGATTGCAAGAGATGGCACCCACTTATAAAACTTTTGTATAAGTGGGAGAAGCAAATTGATGGTGTTGTTTGTAATAGCTAGTAGAGACACACTTTGTATACTAAAAGTTTGTTTTAGTATAAGTGGGAGATTGTTGGTTTGTATCTTGGAAGCGGTTTTGGTTGAGCTTGTATACAATGTTTTCTATTACCACTATTACAATCTCCTATCTGAATTGTTTACTTGATTGCATATGTATGTCCCTTTATCTCATATATAAGTTAGATCATACGGTGTGTTGTAGATCATGTAAGTGCGTATGATTGGTCGAGCTTAATGAGATATAAAAAGTATCACAGCTTGAGACAACTTGAGGACGAGTTGTCGGTATAGGCTGCGATGTAGATAAGAAGTGACTTGACTTGGTTGCTTGTCTATGCTGGTACGTCTCTGACGTATTGATGGATAACGATGAGATGAGTTCTTCTCCTCGACCGTCGTGAAGAACATAGATCTCGGAGACTTACGTTGATCTAAACCTCGATAAGGTATTAGGTGAGTATGAGTTGCTGACCATCACTTTGACTTGCTATGGATGAGGGTTACATGAGATAACCCAAGATTCTCTGCATCTTGGGTGGTGGCAGTGCTTGTATGTCATGCTAGTTACCTGTGTCGAGTCACCGTATCCGTTTAGGATGATGACGTCCCCTTAAGGAGCTCAAAAGGTTTATTGTACTAAACCCTGCAGGTTGAGTTATCTCAAGTACAATAATAAGGTTGAGTGGTACTACTTAAGGAATTAAAGATATTAATTATTTTAAGCGATCGAACAGCGTAAATAATTAATGGACGTCGATATCTTAAATACGGGATTCAGAAAGTCTAAGTGCAAGCCGACTCACCTTCGGTAATAAAGGGTAAGTCGAGATTTATTCTCTAGTGGCATGAATAAATGTTTATGAATTAATTTATGTTACGGCCGAACATAAGATAATTAATTTATTTGAGGCCCATCTTTATTCCTTGCTTTTGATCCTGGGTTGGCCCATCCAGTTCAGAGCTATGATGAAATCGTCCTCTCTAGAGTCCCACTTGGGACTCTAACTTGATCCTCTCTATCTTAAGTGATAAGATTATATTTATTAGATATGCATAAATCCTATCTTGATAGGATTTAGGTTGCATTATAAATATAAGGTGAGAGAAAATCGAGGCTAATCCTCAAGCATTATTTTCGAAATTACTATATACACATAGTGAGAATTTTCAAAACTAAGTGAGAAAAAAGAGAGACGATTTTCTATAGCATTCTCCATAGAATGTCCTCACTCGACATTGGAGTTTAGGCAAACGAGATACGATCCGGAAGATCAAAGCACGAGTCTGATCTATTCATCCCAAGCAGATTCGCGGTAAACACGAAAACTCCTACGTGTTGCGATTAATTATATAGGTGCATGCTAGGAATATAATCAATGTATGGTGAATTAAACATCGAAGATAGATCCTCGGAGAGGGTTAAAATCAGATTTCACTACAAGCAAGAACCCCACAAGCAGTAGCTCTCGAAGAATAATACCAAGAAGAAGAAGATCGTGGCACACCGCCAACACCTCGAGGCTAGCTTTTGAGGATAAGATCACCCAAAGAATGGATATTTTCGCCAAAGATCGGATGCTCAAGACTCCACAAACAAGCCGCTTAGAGACGCAAATGGGATGATTGCTAGCACGCTAAATGAGCTATTGCAAAGAAAGAGCGCTGGGAAACTTCCTAGCCAGACCTCATCAGCTCATGTGATCACCGTCTAAGGGTGATCGAATTTTCCTAATAAAGTGGGAGAGTCATCCAGCAAGCATTCAGGTTAGACGAGGGACAGAAGAAAGAGGCGATGCCGATTGCATAAGGCAACAAACCCGACATTCCACCGATACCTTTCCTACAATGCTGAAGAACGAGAAGCAGGACCGACAATTCAATGAGATCTACAAGCTCCTGTCCAAGGTGAATGTAAATTTGCCTCTTTTGGACATCATCAAAAATGTGCCGGCCTACGTCAAGTTCTTCAAAGAGCTAGCTTCAAAGAAGAGAAGATTTGGAGAGAATGAGAAGGTGATGATCTCCGAAGCAGCTAATTCCATCCTACAGCACCAATTGCCTCCCAAACTCCGGGATCCAGGTAGTTTTATTATTAAGATTGCTTTGGGTAACGGGAAAGAAGTTTCTGGCATGCTAGATTTGGGGGCCGGGATCAATCTTATGCCTTATTCTATGTTCATACGATTAGGATTAGGTGAGCTAAAACCCACTAGACGTGTCACAATTAGCTAATAGGTCCGTGAGATACCCCAAGGTATTGTCGATGATATATTAGCTAAGATGGGTGGGTTGATTGTTCCGCTGATTTCGTTGTTTTGGATATGGGAGATGTTAGGGAAGATGGGAGGAACACACATCGTTGTTGGGAGACCATTCACGGCCACAACCAACACCCTAATTGATGTTAAGAACGGCACATTGAAAATGATTGTACTTGCAGAATCTGCGTCTTTTTCTCGCACATGATAGTGTGATAACCCCTTCGTTAAATTCATTGATAATCATGCTTCCATAGATGCCGCTGATCCCTCGTCGAGAATGTTTTGTCAGCAGGTGTGAATGCAAATATCGACAAGGATAAAATGAAACGAATTCATAATCGGCGGTAGTTCGCAGGATTTAAAGCCGGAATGAAAGTTTCACTTACATTCTCGCTTCTCGTCGAGAAGCTCAACTCGTGGAGCGGTCCTTACATTATGGAAAAGGTGTTTCCCTTACAGAGCCTTTACTTGGCGACAACAACTCCAATGCATCATTTATCGAATGGACGAACGGGCCTTGCTTTGATCAAGGGATGGTCCAAAAGAAGTTGATAATATCTCGTCTTTGATCGATTACGCCGTGCTCACGACGTTAAATCGAGTACTACGTGAGTTTACCCACGGATCTTTCTCTTCTTCTTCTTCTCTTTGTTGTTTTGTTGTTCTCGTTAATCTATCTGGCGCCGTTGTGTTTGTTTTGCTCGGATTTGGGACGCTAAAGCGGTGGGTGAAACCGTGATACTCCATCTCCGCGTGCACGCCACATTCCAAACCTATCTATTTTCGTGGAAGTCTCATCCACTATTGACCTTTTGTGTTGTTAATGTTTGAGCACTAGGACAAGGTTCGATTTTAGTGTAGAGAGATTATTTGGTTTTGTGCGTGTGCCTTATCTTTTGCATGTTTAGTGATGTGAGTTGGTGATGATTTTGATCCTTGGACTCAAGTTTTGTCTATACGAGTAAGTTGGGATTGTGATTTGTGTGCTAAACTCGTGGTATCGGTCAAAACTTGATGTATTCCCACTTATCTTGATGTTATGTTATCGAAGTGCAATGAAGTTGATGATTGTGTGAATTGATTTTAAATCGAGGTTATTAATATGATTTGTCCGGCTAATGCTAGGGTAGTGTTAACAAAGGTGGTTACCTATATACTTGTTTCATTATTAAAAAAAAAGGTGTGAAAAGAGGATAAAAGAAGGAGAATGAAAACCCAATAAATTGTTGAGATAGTATAAATTGAGGATGAGATTCTCGCCCATCTTTCGTAAATTGAGAAATGGGCATGGAAACCACGATAGAGACTCGATTTCATCGAGACTTCACCTTCAACATTGTTCCAAAATCGTTGATACTTTCTATGTTATAAAAGAAACTTGTTGCTAAAGGTAACCATTTTAGTTAATTCACCTCAGCGGAGAGTCAGTCCGAGCAAAAATAATCTTCTTGTTTATTTGATAGTTACACAATCATAGATTTGTTTCACATTAACTTTGATTATGTATTCATCATGTTTGGGAGATTTGCAAACGAGGTTTGATTGATTGGATTAAGAGTTAAGTCAGTATGAGTTATTTTTCTAATCTTATTAGTATAGATTTTGTTCGAGGACAAGCAAATGGATAAGTGTGGGAGTTGTTTGGTATGAATTTGTGCTTATTCTGGTATTGTTTTACATGTCATTTTCGTAGTTTTTCCTATTTATGCCGTTGGTCTGATTATTATTTATCGATTCGGACTTGCTTGGTTCGCTTAAATGTTTTGCAGAAAATCGGCATTAAATATGATGAAATGAATCTTCCAAGGATCAATTATAATGAAGAGCATCTCGACAGGAGTTCGTAGATGAAAACCGCGCGTAAATCGGAGTTCGAGCGGGCGAGAACGGGCCAAACAACGAAGTCGCGCCGCCTGCACACACGCATCGGCCACCCAGCTTCAGCCAGCCTGCCGCAGCACTCAAGGCATCTTCCACGCTGCCCTCGCCTCACACACAACTTCCATCGCGGCCGCCTAAACCCGCTCGGCCACCACCTCGGCACCTCGCAAGACATTGCACACGGCGCCGAGCCACGCCTCAATCCAAAGCCGCCTCGCTTCCGCGTCCAACCACCGGCGCTAACCATCCTCACGTGCTGCATCCGCGTTGTCGCCCAGCCGGCTCAGCCGGCCAGCTCGCTCAATCGGCGTTCCTTCCCCGCCCGCCGCCTCCTCCTTCCGCCGCCGATGTCCGAAAGGCCACTCATCTCCTCGCCAGCATTTTTTCACCCATGCTTGTTTGTTTGGCGAAATAGTTCCTAATCAGCGCCACCTTGATCCAGCTGCTCACTGCAATACATAATGTTTTCTCGAATCAAGGCCAACTTCCACCAAAGCCTCCGTTAAAATCAAGGCCACATTCAACGCCGTTCACTCTCATTCAATATATATATACGCATAGTTTATTTTGAGTGCCTCGATTTTTAATTTGGAGACACACCATCGCTCCATCCTTTGTCAAGTTTACCACAAAAGATTAAGCATCATTTTAAGAGTATTTGATTCTTTGTTTTATCTCTCCGATTATTACATTTAGTTTTGTGGTTCATATCAATTTCCTCGATAATTTACGGGTTGTTTTGAGATTATTATTATATTCAATTCCAATGTTGATTCCGGATATTTTATAATTGTGTTGAACTTCAGCTGATCAATTTACGTATTTTGCTTTATGATTATTGTCGGATTGAATTACATAATATCATTGTCTCGAGATTTCTGGATGCAATTGTTATCGATTTTGGTAGATTAATCGTTCTTTGCTTAGTTTCCTCGCCAATCTTCTAGGGATCTCCATTAGGGATTGACAAACCCTAATTAGATTGCTTTAATTTATATTCATTTTCAGCTTTTCGGCCCCGCTTGATCAAAAACCTCATGTTGGTATTAAAGTGTTAGGATTTACCGCTTTATGTGTTCGACACTAACAATAGCCTACTAAGTTTTCCTTGAGAGACGACTCAGGTTAACTTTCCCTACTATAACACCTCATTCGATTATGAGTCAATTAAGAGTACACTTTGATCGAACACGGCGATCGGGCGAGCTCGATGAATCACGCGATGGGCACGTGATTCACGTGCATGCACGATAGCTCGCCGGTGATGTTCGACATCTTCGGCAGAGAGGCTATTCGGCGAGACGGGCGATGAGTCACGATATTTGCGCCAAGACAAACGCGAAGCGCACGATGCGACGGGCGGACTCGGCAAGAATGGGCACGTGATGTTCGCTGATTCTCGGCACTCGTGGTCGACGCCGCATGATGGCAAGGCGAGGCGTGATCGAGAGACGCATGCGATCGGGTGATCGGCGGCGCACGGGCTTTGCCCATGCGTGCGCGGCCTCAGCCCATCTTGGCCCCGACTCGACCCGCTTATGCCCCGACCCATTTTTTACCCGATCCAATTTTTCGACCCACCCAATCCATCGCTCCGCCCGCTGATTTTCGCCCAAATCTAGTTTTGACGAGTCCGTCCGCGCCTGTACGCGAGACCCGCTTCGAGATTTTGAAGATCTCAGATTTGCAAATTTATGTAATAAATTAGGCATGGAAGTACAGATCCACGAGGGCCTCGATGAACAAATTTATTTTATTTTTATCATTCAAAGCATGCCGTGGATGTTTAAATTATGCATGGCATGCTATGTATGTTTACTTACGAGATAAACATTTCATATGTTTTGATTGAATGCGATAGCAAGTATGCTAGGTTTATTATGCTTTGAGCATGTTTTATAATTTCATGGCATGTTTTACATGTCGAGTTTTAGAGAAAACATGCTAAAATTACGTGATCCGCATGGACAAACCTTTTAAACAAAAGACTAAGCAAGTAACCCGTCAGACACTTAAATTAAAGATGTTAAGACCTCTATATTTTGGTCTCTAAACAAAGTGGTACGACTGTGAGTAAACGCCCACACACGTGGTTTGCTTGCACTGCTTATCATAATTTTGTTAGATGAGATTTCTAAATAAACATTTTAATTTATTGAGAAGTGGGAGTTTCATGTAAACGCCCACACGCGGCTCGCGTGTGCGATTTTCAAAAGTTTTCTAGAGATAGATTTAAAACGAGATGACAAAAGAATTTGAATTGAGCGGTATGGTCCGAGCGAGTATGCTAATTCTAAGAATTCATTTTCCGTCAAAATTATGGTCATTGCTTACATCACCTCAAGTACAACTTCTCGATGTCCCTTCGCGATAGTGATGTGGTCTAGTAAGGTCCAATCATTAATTTCATATCATATGAGATGGGAATGAAAAGTACATATTATTCAAAGAAAAGAGCTCCTATATATACATGAATAACCCTAATCCTAATAGAATTCTAATATGATCTACCATATATATAATATTTACATATATAACACTCTCAAGTTTGAGCATAGATGTTAATCATGCCCACTTTGTTACAAAGATAATCAATCCTAACACCATTGCTTACTTAGTAAATAAATCTCTAACTCGATCTTCGCCTTCATATATCCAAGAGAAATCAGCCACTCAATCTTCTCTCAAACGAAGTGACAATTAATCTCATATGTTCGTCTGCTCATGGAAAACCGAAAGAAGCAATATGCGAGCAAACGATTGTCACACCATAATCGAAAGGTGCATTGAGACATGTAAGCCCACTTCACTTAGAAACTTATAATAGACAAAATCTCACATGCGATTTAGCCATTGCTCGCACTCGACTGCACTCGATAGTGACACCACATTCTATTTCTTGCTTTTCCACGTAAATTAAATTTCCACCAAAGAACACACAATATCCTCGAGGTAGATCTTCGATCTTCCTTCGATCCCCGCCTAACTGCATCGAAAATCCCTCAATTCTATCATGATCATAATCACCATACACAATCCCACACCCCGGTGCTCCTTTCAAATAACATAGAATTTGCTCAATCGCTTTCCAATGATCTACAGCTTGAGATGACATATACCGACTCACCACACCGATCGAGAATGCAATGTCTCGGACTTGTCACTCTCAAATAGTTCACCTTTCCCAACTAATCTGCTATATCTCTATGGATCTTCAAAAGGAACACCATCTTTAGTAAGTCGAGATTAGAATCATCAAGTGCTACAAAGTTTAGCACCTAAGTTTCAGCCTCTCGAGAGCAAGTCGAGTACATACTTCCTCCGAGATAAGAAAATCCTTTCTTACTTCTCGTAATTTCAATGCCAAGAAAATACTTAAGTTCTCCCAAATCTTTGGTATTAAATCGAGTTTGCGTAAAAGTTCAGAGATGCAATCCCTTTAGTGTCACTACCGTAATCACAATGTCATCCACATATACAACCAATAGATATGGCCGCTATCGTAATTCTTATAGAAAATGTAATCATCGACATGATTGCTTCAAGCCAATGCAACGGCTGCTCGTGCAAACGCACTCAAACCATGCACGAGGGCTTTGCTTCAAACCATACAATGACTTACTTGAGATAGCACACCTACTGCATTCCCATGAGCAACAAATCCGGCGGTTGCTCCATATAGATGGTGTCGATAGATATCCGTGAAGGAAGGCATTCTTCACATCCAAATATATAAAGGCCAATGATGACTCGGTCGCCAAGGAAATCACAATCCTAATAGAAGCTTAGCAACAGTGAGAACGCCTCAAAATAATCGACACCATAAGTTTGAGCATATCCTTTGGCAACAAGACGAGCCTTCAAACGATCAACGGAACCATCAGATTCACCTTAATAGTAAACACCAATTTACACCCAATGGAGCGCTTACCACCGGAAGGTCAACCAATTCCCAAGTGCCATTAGCCTTCAAGGCATCTATCTCCTCGATCATAGCAACCAACCGTGATGGGCCAAAGCTTTAGAAACAAATTTTAGGAATAGGAATAGAATCAAGGGTGGAGACAAGAGCTTTAGATGAAGGAGACAAACGACTATATGACACAAATGCGTAAACGGATAAGTACAAGAGCGCTACCTTTGGAAGAGCAATAGGAAGATCAATGCTCGTGTAGGATCGATGACAAAGCTATTGGATCATCAGACAAGAATCAGTGAAGTAGTAACCATGATTCAAGAGTATGAGCAAGGAGCGTGAGCAGTATGACGACGAGTATATTGTTGTATGATAGGAGGAGAGGTATATCGGAGATGCACGGAGAGACGATGATGAGGTAGTATAGATCAAGAAATCGTAATCCTCATCCCGAGATAGAGAAGAGGAAGATGGAGTAAAGGGTGTATGTTCGAGAAAGCTACATCGCCAGACACAAGATATTTGTTGAGGTCTCGACAAACACCGTACCTTTTCAACCCGAGAATATCCTAAGATGCACTTCACGCACTTGGGGTCAAGCTTTAGTAACCTATGGTCGAACATCACGAACAAAACAAGTACTACCAAATATCTTGGGCTTATAGGATACAAAGATTTGCATGTAAAGAGAACATGATAAGGAGACAAACCTAGAGAACAGAGGACGGCATACGGTTAATAAGAAACAAGCAGACACAAAGATCCGCCAAAAGTGTTTAGGGACTTTCATGGCAAACAATAAGTGCTCGCTATTTCAAGGAGATGCCGATTTTTCGCTCAAAGAACTCCGCTTGAGCCGATGTGTCAACACAAGAAGTTTGATGAAGGATGCCATGTATCGATGCGCACTAAAATCGGGTTAGAACTCACCGAACGATGAGACGAGGTGAACGGCGCTGGTCGTAGCAGTAATCGACGACGGACGCGCCCTCATGCGTCGAGAGACTGCCGGCGCTATTGTGCATGCGCCGGCGCTGCACTGCTCACGCACGGATTCTCGGCGACCGACCGGTGGCCGGGTGCACCGAGAGCGGGAAGCCGCCGGGTGGGAGGTGACGTCCACGAGCCTCCAATCAAATGGGTCGCAAACCCTAGATTCGAAAATCCCAAATTAAAACCCCGAATTCAAAACCCTAGGACCCTAAAATTCAAACCCTAGAACCTATCGCTCGATACCATGTTATCATATGAGATGGGAATGAAAAGTACATATTATTCAAAGAAAAGAGCTCCTATATATACATGTGAATAACCCTAATCCTAATATGATTCTAACCCTAATCCTAATAGGATTCTAATATGCATCTACCATATATATAATATTTACATATATAACAATTTCATTTATCATAAGAATAAGTTGACATCGATTGAAATTAAACGATTAAAAGGTTTATTTTAGTCCGTTGAGGTGTTCATGTAAACATCTACACGCTGGCTTGTATGTGGGATTCCTCATGGCGATTGGAGGTTTCAATAATATTGTTTTATCAAAAGGTTATAATATTATTGTTACGTAATTATGTGCGATCGTATGCTTATATGTTTACATTACTTTTCAGATATGTCACTTACTCCGATTATCAATGTGCTCACACAAAATCGCCTATCCGTCCAAATTTTATCAAGAAAATTTATTTGTACTCACTACACTTTGTCTAATGCCCTAGATCTATCATCTCTACCGATGAGGAGCGTAGGAGCACTAGAAATGGGACAAATCAAATAGAATGGCAAAGTATCTTCTTTGGTCACCATGTGTGAGTCCTTGCAACTCCAAAGATCAAGAGATGGTGGATGTAGCCATTGTCTGCTAAATCTCATGAAATCGATGGGAGTCGGACAGAATCACTAATCACAATTTGACAAAATTAATTATGTCCAGCTCAATGATAGGAGGAGATTCAGTGCATGTCAATGTAGAGCAAATGATCAATCTCTTCGGAGAGCTCGAGTTGGTTGGAAGATATATCGGTGATGAAGTTAGAATCGATATAATCCTCAATACTTTACCCAAATATTTTGATGACTTCCGTTATGGTGTAATCCTTTATGAAAAGAGTTATACTCTAGATCATTGCAACAAGATTTAGTAACAGAGGAACACAAGATGGGCAAAGGTGCACAGTCTTTAGTACACACCTCATGGAAGACCACTGCTTCATCGAAAGATGAAAAGATAAAATAGAATTCAAGAGATGCTAAGGCTGAAGAAAAGAGTGAGAGTAATATAAAGGGCTCTACCAGCAGTTTGAAAAAGCCAAAGGAGAAGGGCATGTGCTTCAAGTGTAGTGAGACTAGGCATTGGAAGGCTAATTTCCCTATGCTCAAGGCTCCAGGTATGTCATTGGCTTTAGTAACGGAAACATGTTTAGCGACTTGTACTACTCATTCATGGGTAGTAGATATGGGTGTGACTGATCATGTTTGTTACACCTTGCAGGGGTTCCCGAGGACAAGGGAGCCGAGATGGTGAGATAACGATCTTCATCGGCAACGCGAAAGTCGAGGTCAAGCAGCTTGGAGATGTTACTTTTTACTTTGATATGACAGTTTTAGTACTAAAGGGTATTTTATATGTGCCGAAGTTTAGGTGAAACCTTGTTTCGGTTTCCAAACTATCTACGCATGAATATTCTGTTGTTTTTGATAGTGGTGTTTCTATCATAAGAAATGACTAATTTATATGTGGTGACACTTTATATAATTCTCTTTATACTATTTCTGTCAAGCATAATACCTTTAATTATGTTGCATCTACATCAAACCATAAGAAGAGAAAGTTTTCTTCGCTAGATGACACCACATATCTTTGACATCTTAGATTATGTCACATCAATCTAAATAGGATCCAATGACTGGCTAAGAATGGAGCGTTGGGTGATATTATGGTTACTCTGCTCCCAACTGCAAACCCTCAGATAGAGGTAAAATGTCGACTGCATCTTCAAAGCTTAAAGGTATAGAGCTAAAGAAGTGATGGAGCTAGTCCATTCTGGCATGTGTGGACCAATGTCCACACAAACTCGTGGAGGGTACGAGTATTTTGTCACTTATATTGACGATTACTCAAGGTACGGATATGTATACCTGCTTCACCGGAAGTCAGAACGCATTGAGAAATTCAAAGAATTTAAGGCGAAGTAGAGATAAAGCTAGGTAAGAGTATCAAGTCACCGCGTCCGATCGCTGTGGAAAATACCTCAAGAACTAATTCATGGACTATTTGGTGCAGCAGGGATTATGTCCAAACTCACTACATCGGGCACACCACAACAAAATGGTGTCGATCAAGAAATATGACTCTTCGGAGATGGTTAGATCAATGATGAGTTATGAAACATTGTATATTTCATTTTGAGGGTATGCCTTAGAAACAAGCTGCATATTCGCCAATCTAGCACCGCCCAAGTCACGATAAGACCTCTTCGAAGTTATGGTTTGGGCCACCTAGTTTAATCCATATAAGGATACGGATAGTCCAACACACGTGTTGAACATGAAGGTCGACATGTTGGAGGTAGATCCGACGCAAGGTTGGTTATTGGATATCCTAAGGAATGAAAGGTGGTTATTTTATAGTCCCAGGATAGAAGGTCGCACATTAGACTAACGCCCGATTCTTAGAGGAGGACTACATGAAAACCATAACCAAAGTTGAAATCATTCTTCGTGAATTAGAAGATGATCGTATTCCACCACCGATTAGGCCAAAGGTATGAGATATCGTGTCTAGTGGGAGGGATCGACACCAGATACTTCAAGAAATTGAAGTTGGTCGAATTCCACTAGGGATACCGACCGCATGTGGCATCTACCCAAAGAAGTTGTGCAAGATAGAGAACCACGTGTTACGGCACCCACCATCGCTTATTCTCGCCAAGATGCTCTCGTCGTAGTCGTAGGGTTTTTGTAAACCATAGTGATTTATGTTCGTGAGTGAATCTTCTGATTTAGTTCCGTGAAACGTAAGAGGCGAATCCACCCATGGACATACAACGAGGCGATACAAGACATAGATGCGTGATCATGGCACACCGCTATGGACTTAGAAATTGAGTCCATAATAGTTGTGGATGATACGAGAAAACACCTCTACCGTATGGCAAGGAAGTCATAGGTAGTAGTGGGTATACAAGAGAAGGAGATACATATGGAGAGGTTTCGGCCAAAGCCGTGCTTGTGGCGTAAAGGGTACACTCAGACAAGGGCATCGATTTCGATGAGACCTTCGTCAGAGCAATGCTCAAGTCCATCAAGATTCTTCCGCCATAGTAGCCACCCGAACCTAGAGGTTTGGCAAATGAATGGAAAACCATTTTTCTAAACGGATACCTTAAGAAAGGTAGAGACATCTATATATAGCAACCCGAAAGTTACATGGTAAAGGTGAAGAGCATCTAGTATGGAAGCTTAAGTCCATTTATGGACTTAAGCAAGCTTCTCGATCATGGAACTTATGCTTTGACGAGGTGGTAAAGTCATATGGAACTTACCCAATATATCAAGCGAAAGTTATGTGTATCGCTTGATGTCAACTGTGACGTGGTATTTCTTAGACTTTACGTAGATGACATCCTTCTATTTGGAAACAACGTGAAACTTATCGACGTAAAAGTTGGTTATCCGATCGCTTTAGCTAAAAGTCTTAGGAGATACAAAGATACATTCTTGTGATCAAGGTTTACCGAGATCGCAAGAGGAAAATGTTGAGCTTATCTCGCGGCTTACATCGATATCGTGATTACTCGTTTTAGCATGCAAACCGCCAAAAGAGATTGCTACCCTTCGATATGGTGTTCCTTTATTCAAGGAGCACACACATAAGACCGCAGCGAGATAGAGAAAATAAGACAAGTTTCTTACGCTTTCAATAGGAAGTCTCATGTATGTGATTCTGTACGAGGCTCGATATTTACTATGCGGTAGGCATAGTAGTTAGATATCGCCCAACCCTCGACAAGCTCATTGGATCATGGAAGCATATACTGGCACCGAAAGGGACCCGAGATTATAAAGCTAGTTTACCAAGTAGATAGTCTAATGCCTGGGGTTATTCGCACTTCATTTCCAAGTCGACCGTGATGAGAAGAAGTCTACCTCGTGCTATGTGTTTACCTTAGAGGAGGAGTTGATCTTGGTGGAGTGCAAGCAATGATGCATCATGGACTCCACCATGGAAGCTGAAATGTAGCCACTCGAGGTCGCTAAGGAGGCGGTATGGTTCGTGAACTACCTCATGTATCTAGATATGGTACTGCTTGCCTAAGAGTATCATAGTGTATCGTGATAACTCGTGTAGTGGCAAACTCAAGGAACCACGGACCCACAAGGCGACAAAACACATAGCAAGAAAGTACATGTCATATGAGAAATCGTTAGACTATGAGACGTGCTTGATTGAGAAGATTGGTATCATGGATAACCTAGCTGACCCATTCACGAAGAGTCGTCGCAAAAGTCTACGACGAGCATGTTCGAGGACTGATTACAAGATGGCCCCACTTAAAAAGGAAACTTTGTATAAGTGGAGAAGCAAAGGATGGTGTTGTTTGCAATAGCTAGTAGAGACACATTGTATACTAAAAGTTTTCTTTAGTACAAATGGAAGATTGTTTGATTTGTATAACGAAGTTGATGGTCGAGCTGGTATACAATGTTTCGTTACTACTATTACAATCTCCTATCTGAATTGTTTACTGATTGCAGCATATATGTCCATATATCTCATATATAAGTTAGATCATACAAGGAATAAGAGATCACGTAAGTTCATATGATTGATCGCTTAATGAGATATAAAAGGATCACATCCGAGACAACTTGAGGACCAGTTGTCGGTATAGGCTGTAGTATAAATAAGAAGTGACTTGACTTGGTTGTTGTCTTTGTTGGTACATCTCGACGATTGATGAATCATAGTGAGATGAGTTCTTCTATTTGAGTCGTGAAGAACCCGTATCTCGATGACTTTACGCTGATCATAACATCGATAAGGTTTTAGGTGAGTATGAGTCATCGACCATCACTTTGACTTGTAATGGGTGAGGGTTACGAGATAACCCAATATTCTCCGTGATTCGTGGTGGCGGTGCTCAGATGTCACGATAGTTACATGTATTGAGTCATCGTATCCGCTTGGATGATGACATCCCCTTAAGGAGCTCAAAAGGTTTATTGTATTAAATCATACAGTCGAGTTAGCTCAAGTACAATAATAAGGTCGAGCGGTACTATTTATGAATTAAAAGATTAATTATTTTTAGCAATCATAATGCTATAAATAATTAATGGGCGCATGATATCTTAAATACGGGATTCGTGAAGTCTAAGTACAAGCCCGACTCAACTTCGTAATAAAGTTGAAGTCAAGATTTATTTTCTAGTTGCATGAATAAATGTTTAGAAATTAATTTATGTTATGGGAGAACATAAGATAATTAATTCATTTGAGAACCATCTTTATTCCTCAGATTTGATCCCCAGTCGCCCATCAAGGCTTGGTGTTGTTGATAATTTCCTCCCACATAGTAGAGTCTCACCGACTCGTTCGATTCTCCCATATCTAGATAGATTATATCTTATATCATTAACAAATGATATTATTCTAGATATGGTGTATTTGAAAAGATATGATCAGATTTATTATATATGAGAGATCATATCTTATTAGGAGTCTAGGATGCATTATAAATACAAGATGAGAGAAAATCGAAAGAACTATTCCATGTTTAGATTTTCAAAATCTCATAGTTGTGGAAGAAGGCAAATTTTTCAGTATTCTCCATAGATTGCTCTCACTCAGCATTGAAGTTTTGACAAACGGGATACATTCTAGAAGATCAAAGCACGAGTCTTGATCATCCTTTATCCGACAAATTCACAGGTAAATACGAGAAAACACCAAACGTGTTGCAATTAATTATATAGGTGCATGCTAGGCATATAATCAATGTATGGTAAATTAAACATCCAAGATAGGTCATGGGGAAAGGATAAAATAATATTTCCTGTTGTTTATATATCATGCTAGTTATCTCAGACGAGTCACTATATCCGCTAGATGATAACGTCCCTTAAGGAGTTCAAAATGTTTATTGTACTAAACCATACATGTTGAGTTAGCTCAAGTACCATAATAAGGTTAAGTGGTATTACTTAAAGAATTAAAGAGATTAATTATTTTAAGCAAATGTAATGCTATAAATAATTAATGGAGTGGCGATATCTTAAATACGTGATTCGTAAGTTCAAGTATAAGCCCGACTCAACTTCGTTAATAAATGGGCAAGTCATCATTTATTCTCTAGTGGAATGAATAAATATTTATGAATTAATTTATATTCGGGTCAATATTCGATAATTAATTCATTTTGTGCTCATCTTTATTCCTCAGATTTAATCTGGGTCGGCCTATCGCGGCCTCTTGTCACCGGAAGTAGAGTCACACTAGAATCTATTCTCGATTCTCCAAGATTCAGAAAGATATTGATATTATTAGATATCAAAAGATAATTATTCTAGATATGTTTTATCTCAAAGATATAATTGTATTCATTAGATACACATGGATCATATCTAAATAGGATTCTAAGAATGCATTATAAATACAATGTGAGAGAAAATCAGAAAGAACTATTCCTATAATTTAGTTTTTCGAAAATCTGGATCTACGGTTCTGGACCGAGTCCAAGATCCATTGCCATCCCTAGTGTTAAAGAATTTATGTGGGAAAAAAGAGGCATTTTGCATGCATTCACTATTCTGGAAATTTAATGATATACTAACATCTTCTAATTTGGTCGAATAATTATTAATACTTCATTTTTATATATAAAAAATACTACATCATGTTAATTCTTTATTCTATGTGAACTTTTCATAAATTTTGATTCTTATTTTTCTAAAATTTCCAATTCCACATTGACTTTTTATAAGATTTAACCAAATAAAAACCTATATAAGAGGATACTTCTATTCCTCAACCAAAAAGTTACATTTCCTTGGTGGAGTAGTTGAGATTAGTATCAATCTAACCGCATCATCAATTTAATTTGGTCAAATTTATCTGGCAAAATAAAAAATTAATTTAATTTATTTTGACCAAACAAATTGTTTTTCAATTTAGTTTGGCCATAAAAGTAAATATTTTGTATAAAAAAATTTAAACAAGATTTAAATCTCATATTTTATTTTGTATGAGACTTCACCAATTGAGATTCTAAATAAAATGAATTTCGCATTGATTTTACACGAGACTTCATAAATTCAAACCTAAATAAAAATAAATTATCAATCACGCATCAATTTTCACGAGACTTCACAAATTCAAAACAAAAGAAAAATGCTTGAATCTCACATTGATTTTTCAAGATATCATTTGAACTACATCGTCAATTTAATTTGAACAAATAATTTGATTAAATAAAAAGTTGATTTAATTTATTTTTTCATGAGATTTTACCAATACATACTAAATAATTAGATATATTTTCTACAACTAATTTTCTTAAACAAATTTTGTGTACCACATCGATTTTGATTTAGACTTTACAAATTGAAATTTATAGAACGATACAATACGAATCTCACATCGTTTTAAATTACACTTTACAAATTGAAAATAAAATAAAATGATATATTTTGTATAATTTTTAAAATTTTTCAATCTCACATCAATTTCATGACACTTTACAAATTGAAATGAGGTAGAATTAAAATACACAAACCTCATAAGAAACCTTTAGAAATGCTCAATCCTTATAAAACTATGCAAAATTAGGTAGATTTTCATACAAAGGCCATCAATTCCCTCCAATTCAATAATCTACTACCTTCTTTACTAAGATCATTCAAACACTCATTTAGTGGAGATTTAAATATGCTTACCTATCAGACCCAACATGCTTCCGTACACTAAATAAAAATTATCAACCAAGTTCTAGACTTTATACCTTTTTACCACAAGGTCGCTTTAACTCCTTCGGATCGGATTTTTACGGACTTCGAGCCCTCCCGAGCTTCCACCAACCACACGATCTCAACCGATGGACTTCTCACCGTCGGACCTCCTTCAAGAACACTCAAAGACAACTCTCGCTATTTCTATTCGGCATAGGTACTTAGTCGATTTTCTTCGAAGATAATCTAAGTATGACACTGGAATTGTTAGCAAATATCTTCAATTTTATGAGGAATTAAGAAATATTTTATACATATGTAAATCTCCTTTGGGAGAAGATAAACTCTTTAGCTACCTATGGTAGCTTGTGCATTATGCACATACACTTTGAAAATAAAAATTAAAAAGGAAAATTTGAAGAACTAAAACTATTACACTATTACAAGAGGGATTATTTTTCTGGGTTGAAGATGGATGCCCATATGAAAGACTCTATGAAAACTTTTCGATGCTTTGAACTTCCTTATCCTATTTCTCAGATAGAGGTCTCGATGCCCTCATCTTCGCCGAATAATTGCCTTGGATTCCTTTTTCCATCCGTGATGCCTTGTTGCATGTGACTGGGGTACCCCGTCCCCGCCCCGCCGACACTCAATTGTGGTGGAGAGTGAGATTCCACGCCTTCATGTTCTTGGGCCACCGCTTTGTAAATGGCCCTTAGGATTTTAGGATCATATTCCGAGAGAATCGACTCTGACCATGTATTCTTCACTTTCTTTTGCCGATGCTTATGTCGTTTGCAAGTGAGTGGAGTCTCTTTCATTTTCTCACTATCTTTCTTAGTGGGAATCCTTCCATGATTTACACACCCATGTGGTTTTTTCTTTGGTGGGTAATCTTCCGCCTCGAGTCACACGACTCTCTTTTCTTGTCGGCCACCTTACTTTTTGGAGATTCCCGAGGCATTTTTTCCGAGGAACTCGACGCCCTCGTGCTCATCTCGCCTGCACTTCTTCTTGTTACAAGAAGCCTTTCCCAAACTCGGCTATTTCGTTCTGACAATCCAAATGCACTCGTGACGCCCAAAGGCCCAAAGTGAGCCATATTTCAAAATTTACGCGAGCCTCCTCGCTTGCCGCCACCTTTGGGCGATGATAATGGGATCAATTTTGTCTCTATCTTTCATCGAAAATCTGAAGAATATTTTCATGAGATTTAAGAACAACAATATCATAGATATAATATCGCCATCTTAATAACCTAGCCTTTTCCAAGCTTAGATTCAATTTTGTTTACTAAAAAGCTTTAACTGGGTGTTATCAACTTTAAAGTAAGAATATCGATCATTTCTGAAAGCCCCGTCGAATCAGAAAGAACTTCCTTTATTGATGTGTCAAGGCACAATATTTTCTTCTGGAAACGCTATAGTATGTGCATGTTTTTCTCCAAGTGGGTGATCTTTGTAAGCACTATTGTCCACCAATGATCACTCACATCTATGTACGTAACTAAATCATCTTCGCCTTATGGTATCGAAAGTTTAGGAGGATTTTGTAGACCTCCTTCAACCTCTCTATCCTTTCTCCATGTTTATCTCGTCCATATGAAGGAACATCTTTCTTTAGCAATGGGCTAAAGACTTTCCTGTGTTTTGCAAGATCTTAGATAAACATTCTCGCAAAATTAACAACTTCCAAAAACTTTAGAGATGCTTCTTTTCCTTGAGATCTTCTCGGGAAGTTCTCGCACGTTATGCACAATATGATCTTGCACGATTCCCATTTCATCGATCTCAATACCCAAAAATTCTATCTTCTGCAGCGATGACTAGCTTCTTCTCCGACAAGATTCAATCCTTCCTTTCGATGACATCTCAAAGATCTCCAAATGCATGACATGTTCATCCATATTTTTCGATGTTATAGTACATTTATACGTAATGGTAAAGAGGCTCATGAACGAGAAATAATCTTTAAAAGATTATCTATCTTCTCTCGAATATCTAGGATGCATCACCAACCCCATTGGCATTACGCTCCACAAGTAGTGCCCTATGGAGTAGAAAAGATGTAGACTTTACTTCATTCCTCCATGCTAACTGTAGAAACCTTACTTGTAATCAAACTTAGAGAAAACCTTAGCATTCCTAATGCAGCTTGATAAGGTGTTCTCTATTCGGATAAAATACCCAACAAACTCCTCGAATGTCATTAATACATTTATAATAAATAATCAACTGGGTTTACCATCGTCGATTTCACCATGATTTCTTATCAGAAATCCGGGACTATTGTATGGCGAGTTCCCTGGTTCGATCAACTTCAAATCAAAGTGCTCCTTGATTATTTGCCTCATATCCTTCTGATCCATAAGGTTCATCGTGATGGGTCGGAATCGACGAACTCAAATTACTTGCCCGGCTTAACCTTCGACTAGCATCGAGTTGGTTCATGTTCTACCAAGCCAAAGGATCATCGTGAACATCCGAACCATTTTTCTCGACGTCATCTAAAGCAACTTGTACTCATTCCTCAATATGTCTAGATATAGAGATGCTTTGAGGATTGGATCTCCTCATTATCAAGATCTTCGTATTCTAAAATCCCGCAACTCTACAAGGCTTCGTTGAATCGCCTTTGATCTTTTATCTGGGTGTCAAGTTTTCCTTCATTACCACGCCATACGAAATCCGATTGGCATTTGTCGCTTAAATGCCCCTTCAACCGAACAATGATTTTATGATCATAATTGGTTGTGAACATCAATCCTCCTTTCATCGTCTCGCATGAATTTCGAACATCCAAGGAAATTGTTTCAATAGAATAAAGCTCATGTGTCATGGAAATAGATTGGTGGAGACCGACCTTGTACCAAGGTGTTTGACCGCTCCGCCTATCAAGATTTCTTCTGCCTCGCCTCCTTCGATAATGGTAAGATTTTCAAAATTTCTTCCTAATCTGAGGTAGATTTTTTCCACCGCCAAAAACTCATTTCTTTGTTGTGTAGATTCGCATGCCTAAATCGACATAGGAAGCAAAATACTGCTCTTTGTACTTCTCATATAACATCCCGATTGAGATGTATATCGAGAATAGATCATCATTCAATCGCCAGCTTTTCTTCCGCTAATCACACCTCCATTCCTTCGCTGATAATCCGCACGGCTTGCACCTATCGAGGAATTTGCGCTCTAGATTAGGACTTCCATTTCTGATCGACCTTCCCCGTGATGATCATTTGAAAGCCTCCGACATTGTAAAACCCCGCAGCTTCAAATGCCAAATTACAAGATTTAAAACCCGAAAATTAGGTTTTCACGAGATAATTAATCAAGATGAGATCGAATATGACTTGATCACTTACGGCGAATGAATTTCGCCTTATATTCACCGAAATCGTGAAATGAAGAATCAAAATTTATAACGCTTATCGACAAGAGTATTTTAACGCCGATCACAGACGACAAATGAAATTTTGTGAATTTCCTAAGCAATCAAGCTTAGAAATTATTTCCTATATTAATGATATATTTTACTAAAGCAATTACGAAATTTTACGACTATTTCGAGATGAGTCGATACGTAACGTTTTGAAACATTTTCAAACGTTAACGTTTGGAGATGAAACGAAAGATGGTTTTAATGATCAAGAAATTATAGGAATTTATTTCCTATGATATTTTTATGTAATTACAGTATTATTAAGCATTA